>ML798267.1:180826-196582 GCA_009831015.1 Picea engelmannii | reverse complement strand
CACTGCTATTGTCGCGACCGCAGCAATTCAACCAGAAGAACCAACAGATCCTGAAGAGGGGGAGCGCCTTTTTCATTCACAAATGTGGGTGAAGGGGACCCCGCTGCATTTTATTGTTGATAGAGGAAGCCAAAATAACCTCATCTCAGCAGAGGTCGTCAAACAATTGGGATTGTCGACAACACCACACCCACAACCATACAACATCGGGTGGCTTCCAAAAGGACGAGATCTTCGTGTCAGCCAGCAGTGTCAATTGTCATATGGCATCCAACCCTTCAAGGATGATGTATTATGTGATGTTGCCCCACTGGATGTCTGTGATGTTCTCTTGGGCCAGCCATATATGTGGAAATTCCATGCTATCTATGAGTCTCGACCCCATAGTGTCATTATTACTCTGGGGGGTCATCTCTACAGGATACCAGAGGTAGTTCCAAATACTGCCCCGCCTAAACAATGTCGCAAGGTAGTATCTCATACTACAAAATTAATCTTCTCCACAATCTGTTCAAAGGCTGAACAAAAGGATACTGTAACCACCACAGCTTCGGCCCAAGCACCTTCTATCCAACAGAAGCAGGTCGACAAGGTTGCAGCAAAGCCCAAAGATTCCTTCTGCACATAGTCATCTAAAATAGCCAGACTAGTTAAAAAGGTCCAAACCTTCCAGCCAAAGGTTCGTGATAGCCTTCAACAAGCTAAGCAACGCCACTTCTCCAGCAAGGCAAGCAGATCACCAAGATTCAGATTCAACAATCGCTTTCCCCTCTCCCCCGGGAACTCAACGCAATGGAGACCATTGCTTCCTAAGGAGGGAGGATTGATCCAGGTGGATATCGGTGGCCACCCACCTTCTCCAACTGGCCCAAAACATGTTTCTGGCAATTTTGGTAATTTACTATTTTTAGCAATTTTTAACTTCTGGGGCCATTTTGAGGCCCTAAACGATGTTTTTTGAGAAAATGGGGAGCAACATGGATCATAGATCATCTTTCTCACCCAAGAGTTGTAGTTCTCGGAGAGATCTTTCTAACGAGCTATCATACGCCTAAAACAAAGATCGTATGCAAAAGTTACGACCCCGGGAAGTTGATGCACCAACTTACCCAAACGGGGCCCACATGACTTTTGGCGCTTTATCTCCCAAGGTTAGGTTTTTGAATGTATAGGGTTTTTGGCATTCCTTCTTATTGTAAAAAGGCCTTCAGAGCCTCATTGTAATCATCTTCTCATGGATGTGAGTAGCCATCACATCTCTTCTCAGAGATAAGCTGCCACCATTCTAGCGAGTCTTTCACTCTATATTTTTACAGTATCTGAACATTTATTTCATTAATAGAAATCGCGTATTACTGTATATCCGTGACTCTTGTTATTTCCGCTATATCTCTGTTATATTTATGTTTTATATCTCCACTCTCATTTTGTGCCGAAAATAATCCAGATCAAAAGTCTCGTAATCCCCATTGACCGTTAGATTGAGGGGAGGACTTCAGGAGTGTTTCAAGCCATTGGATATAGAAAAGGTGGAAGGATAGTGAAGTTTCAGAGCTTCAGAACCTCACCACTTTGGTGTTCGGTAATTCGGGAGTATGGGGGTCATCTAGAGCAAGAAGCCTTGAAGCTTGAAGCCTTGATTTAATCACAGTCATTGGCTATGGGAGGAGTGTGAGTCATCGATTTCAGTTTGACGTTTGGCTATTCGGGAGGTAGCGTGTGTTAGATTCAGGAAACTTCCAAAGCCTGAATCTCAGGAGTTCTAGATTTGATATATGACATGTCTAGTGCCATGTGGCAGGGGGCCATGTGGGGACACATGTTACCCAGATTCAACACCTTTTGGACCCCGATATTTTCGTTTCCGAGTAACATGTGCCATGGGTCCACGTCACCCTAGGTGACATGAGCATGCCTTGTTGCCTCCGGGAGTATGTGACTTTGGGGGTTTTCAAGTAACTATCAGTAAAAAGTGTCGAAGCCCGAAGTCATGAAGGCACATAGCCTATTCATCTAGGATCCCTTCGAGACCTATCTCAACTGTTGGATCAAGAAGGAGGAACAAGGTAAGCACTTTAGAGGATTGTCACTTTGGGGGAATTGAAATACATGGGAACTGAGTGTCCCGTAGCCCAAGAGCGTTAAATTTCTAAATTGGTGAAGAATCATCCATCTCAACATTTTATTAAGTCACAATCGTCGATTTCCATTGAAGCCTCCATTTGGGGGTGGGGTCATCCATTCGATGGAAGATAAAGTCTCGACCATCCGATTTTTATTGGTGGAGTTAGAGAAGACTTCAACGAAGTGAATCTATGGGTGAAATTAGAAGTTGAAAATGGAGAACAACCAAAGGACGAAGTCCAGAGGACTTGGTCCCAACGCCGGTCTTGTGATAAGGTAAAAAGGGCCTGGGAGGTAACCCAACCCTCGATTATGTTGTTTGCGCAAGCTCCTGTGTGGAAGAACATGGAGCAGAGTGTTAAGGAAGGATTAAGCCTATCGTTTCGAGTCGTGGTCACTTAGGGAAGTGGTTTGAAGGAAGCGCCTTTGTAGAATTGAATTATGTATTGGCTAAGGGATAACATGGAAGTGTTATATGATGAATACTTATATATATATTCTCCATGAATTGAGAAGAAAAAGGACCCGTAGCATTGTTTGGAATTTTTTTTAATATGCATAATTCTAACAAAATGGTGGCTTGCACATTTTGCAGAATTAAGGGGTTTAAACATATTATTTTAGAATGTGTATTCAAGAAATGGAAGAAGGAGAGGGAGATACCAACCTGATAAAGAGACCAAAGGTAACAATATCATAGTTGGTAATGCAGAGACAGAATCCAATGGACACAAGGCTACAGGGGAGCAAGAAACATTGATAGAAACTATAATAAGCCTCAAAATAGAAGTGCATAGATACAAAGAAGACAATGAGAGACTGACGAGAGAAAAAAATCAGATAAATGCTCAAGTGATGTAGAGCTTAAATCAATTGCAGAGGCAAACAAATAGGGGATCAAACTCAAAACAAGAGGAAGAAGGAAAGTATCATGAAAGAAGAGATGGTCGTGGAAGAACTGGTTATTCAAGAAGTGCTAGCAGAGCTCATAGAAACCACCTGTAATACCTCTGTTTCCCCTAGTTTGTAAATATAACTATAACTGGCCAAGAGACTATGGTGGAATAAATATGTGTGAATGTTTGATTTGATGAGCCTTTGTATAAAAAGGTCAATGTATGAATTTTATGTTATTAATAGAATTTGAATTTGAATATGTGTTGCACAACTAATGAAAGGGGGGGAAGTTTTCCAAGATACACCATGTACGCTATGAGAGAGATGGTGAAGGGAAACCAAGTATGGTTGAGATGACCCTTTCTAGACCAGTACCTACTAGGTGTAATTTCTCAACAATCCCCTGACCCCAAAATGAATTACCAATCAGGATGGTAGTTGGAAGGCCATCCTCAAGCATTAATGAGGATATAGGGAAGGGTACCCATTGAAAAAGGCTTCCAGGTCTAGCCATGAATTGGGATTCAGACCCATGCAACCTTGTTGAGAAAGGCAAGGAATTGTTGGAGTTACTTTACACACACCTAGGATTTATTTTTCCTAAGGTTTTTCCTTTTTTATTAGTCATTATTATTCATTATCTAGTCTCCTATATTTTAAGAGAGAATATTCCACCTGGAGAATATTCTTTTCAGTTGACACTTTAGTTTGACTAGTTGAGTTGAGTCTAGATGCTGAATTGGTTTTGTCACCATGAAACATTGGGATCATCACCATGATAATGTGCATTAGCCTTGGTTTCATCACCATAATGGCGCATTACTCTTGATTCCTTGATCTACTCGTCACTACACTCTGTTTCAGTCAGTTAACTAAAGACTGGTTGACTAATTAACTCATCTAGGTGGCAGTTCACTCTCGTAACTACCTGAGAGACTAGACTAGGTGGAAATTCACTCCTGTAACTGCTGGTGTGTGTCCAGATCACTATAGACCACCACTATGGTGCATTGGTTCTCTTCTAGTGTGGATTTATTGAGTTATACAGAGTATATCATGTGTAAATTATTCATTATTCATCACGGTTAATGAGAATTCTTCCATTCTTTCTCTCTTACTTCTTCTTTCTCAAATTTTGTCTGCAAATGTGTGTGGTATTTTCTAGCTAGATCTATTATATGTAGGTTCAACACATTGACATGGTATCATAGCTAACATATTTCTAATCAAAAGCTACACCAATTTTTTTGCAGGTACAAAAGATTGAAGACAACAAAAAGATGGATTTCCCAAAAGAATTCATTCTTACACCTTACAATTACTTTGCATGGAAGGAGAAGATAGTCATACATATCCGAACCGTAGGATTGTACAGGTTAACCTTGAATATAGACATAAAACCGACATCAACCATAGAAAAATCCAAGTACTTAAATCAAATGGATGAAACATTCAAAACAATTTGTAGTCTTATTTCTCCTGGTCTCCTTTTTCACATATCTTCCTGTAAAACCCCCAATGAAGCCTAGACCACCTTGGAAGGTCTCTTTGGAAAAAGGGATGAGATGATGGGACACATGTTGGAGGTGGTATTTCTCACATTGGATCCAAAAAGCTTCGACAATATCCAAGATTTCTTTACAAAATTCAAGGATTTACTATCACAACTCAAAGCTTACGGGTTTGATAAATCTAAGGAGGAGAAAATAATGGTTCTGACCATTCTCTCCAAACTTGGTCCTGAATTATCCATGTTTGTATCAACATTCCATTCAATCAAATTCACCTCTAGAACCACCTGGAAGATGCCTTCTCTTGAGGACATTATTGAATCCCTGACACAAGAGCAAACCAAGCTCGTCAACATGGGAAAAATCAAAGGCCCAAAGGCTCATGCACTTAGTGTGAAATATGGAAGCCATCAATATCATAAATATAAAGATAAAGACAAAAGGAAATATCATGCACATATGAAGAAGGAAGGGTAGACAAAACCCTTCACCGATGCCTCTGGATCCAAAGGGGGAAAGGGAAGAAAAGGGGAGAAATGCTCATACTTCCACAAAGGATTCCATCTAGAATCCACATGCATGCATAAAATAATAGATCTAATGGCTCAAATACTTCAGAAAAAAACCTTGGAAATCACATCCCTAAGGGTGCCAAGAAGAAGAAGCTAGAAGATCAGAATCCTAGGAAAGGCAATTCTAGCCATGCCTTGATTGCCATCAACTCTCTCCCAATGCTTGGATCGTAGATTTAGGAGAATCAAATAACATGGATGCCTCAAAAGCAGTCTATTATTCATTGGATGCATGCAAAGGTCCTCCTATTCTGATGGGGGACAACTCTCCAGTCGAGGTCACCAACAAAGGAAGGATTGAACTCACCAACGGAAACTTCGAGAATGTGTTGACGTTCCCAAACTTTCCGTCAATCTTCTCTCCATGTAATAGATGATGAATTACGACACTAGAAAGAAATTCATATTAAAACCAAATGCAATGGACATATATGACATGCAAACCAACTCTAGGGTTGTTACCAGTGAGGTAAATCATCAATCTAGATTGTATACATTTTTTGAATTTATTGAACCAAATTCTTCTTTACTGCTTACCCATGCTGATGAAAGTAGTAGGATATGGCATGAAAAGGTTTGGAAATTTTAATTTTATATATATGCAACAAATTAGAAATAAAATATTGGTTGATGGTCTACCATACATCCATTTCTCCAAGGAGTATGTGAGGGACGTGTTCTTGGAAAACACCCTCAAGATAAATTTGACAAAGGAAAGTCTCAGAGATCTTCCACACCTTTAGATCTGATCCATAGTGACCTCATGGGTCCTTTTTCGCATCCATCTATTAACAAAGAGAGGTATGTTCTCATTTTTGTTGATGATTTCTCACGTTTCACATGGATTTACTTTCTGGGGAAAAAATATGAGGTCTTTCAACACTTCAAAGATTTCAAATCCCTGGTTGAGACACAGTCCGAAAAGAAAATCAAAGTCCTCCAAAATGATAACAGGGGAGAGTATGTCAATCATGATATATATAATGTTTTTCATGAGGCAGGGATTCAGTTGTAGCACATCGTTCCCTATACTCCGTAACAAAACATAATTAATGAGCGGAAAACAGATCTCTAAAAGAGATGGCATCTTGCATGTTGCATGCAAAGTCACTACCACAGAGACTATGGGATGAAGCACTTAATTGTGCAACATACATTCAAAACAAATATACCCATAGATATGTCAAGGATAATACCCCCTACGAGGCTTGGAGCAGCCTCAAACCGGAAGTGACCCACTTTCATATTTTCGGTTCACGTGCATGGGCCCAGATTCCCTCTGAAAAGAGGAAGGCACTTGATCCACAGAGCAGTGAGTGTATTTTTGTTAGATACCCCGATGGTGCGAAGGGATACAAACTTATTGATCTTTCCTCAGACTAGCTCATTATTGAGCAAAGTGACCAATTCAAGGAAAGTGTCTCGCATGTACCTCAACATCCAGATGTAGACACCTTCATTCTTCCACCTGTCCGAGATGATGAGCATGCACATGCCGACTCTTTTTCATATGTGAGTTCTGATTCAGAGGACTCAGATGATTTAGATACAGATTCAATATAGTTAGGTGCAGAGTCATAGTATCGAGATGCAAATGCAGAGCCAGAGTAGAGGCCCAAGTGCGCACAAACTACTCTTTAGTATGCAGGGGATCTTGTTGGTGATACAACCGATACTAGGAGGACTCAATCTGATTTCAAGGAGCCTCCTATTGCACTCACTGCCACTGAACCATTGCCCTCCAAGCATATTTTCTTGGTTAAGTCTTCAGATCCACAGTATTATGGAGAGGCTGCTAGAAATTGCTTTTGGGAATCCCTCATGAAGGAGTAAAAATCCCTCCTCGAGAACTAGACTTGGGATCTGGTTCCCCTTCCTTCTCGGAGGAAACTTGTCATATGCAGATGGGTCTATAGGACCAAAATCACAACGAATGGACAAATTAGCAGATACAAATCCAGGCTTGTTTCCAAAGGATTTCAGTAGGTGCATGGTATTGAATATGATGAGACCTTCACTCCAGTAGTGAATATGGATTCCATATGATTGGAACTTGCCATTGTGGAAACTAAGGGATGGGAAGTACATCATATGGACGTGAAGAATGCATTTCTTCATGGTGATCTCTCTGAGGATATCTATATGGATCATCTCCAGGGATTTATGTAGGACTCATCTTTGGTCTATCTACTGAAGAAGTCCCTTTATGGCCTCAAGCAGGCTTCGGGGGCATGGTATGCCAAGATGGAACCCTACCCGTTGTCACAAAACTTTGTACGTTGTAAATCAGACCTGAATTTATACATGCTCAGGATGATTGATTCACTTCTACCCTTATCTTTGTATGTTGATAATTTTTTGATCACCGATTGCTTGAATTCAATATTGATGCAGTCAAGAGGATTCTACATGACAGGTTTTTTATGACAGACATGGTTCCACTACACTTCTTCCTTGGACTTGATATTAGTCAGGATGCTTCAGACATCAAAATATCTCAAGCCAAGTATGCATGAGATCTCCTTGAGATATTTCACATGATAGACTACAATTCTGCTCCGACTCCTTTCCTATCAGGAGTCAAACTTGAGGATGTCGGGGACACTCCACTAGTTGAAAACACACTATACATACAACTAGTGTGGAGATTGTTGTATCTCACAAACTCTAGACCAGACATCTCCTATGCAGTTGACACAGTTTCCAAGTTCATCCAGGAGCCTCATGAGCTACATTTGAAGGATGCAAAGCATATCATTCGATACGTAAAAGGCACCATCACCTTTGGGATTCATTATGCAACAGACTCTACATTGGATCTCATCGGGTTTACTGATTTTGACTAGGATGGCGATAATACCAATCACAAGTCCACATCTGGTTACTCACTTAGTCTTGGTTCCAGGCCTATCTTTTGGTCGAGCAAGAAGTAGGCTGCTATTGCTCTTTCTTCAGCTGAGGCATTGTACAGAGGGGTAGTTAACATAACCATTTAGGCTATGTGGGTATATCATTTTCTCAGTGAGTTGGACATTCAGTTTCATCGGCTGATCGTCATCTGGTGTGAAAACCAGAGCGCTCTGAAGTTCTGCAGATCTCCAGTTCAGAGGAAACAAATGAAGCACATTGAGATCCACATGCACTACATCCGAGACTTAGTACACTAGGGGATAATCAACCTATAGTTATGTCCTTCAACAGAACAGACGACATACATCTTCACCAACACCTTCACTGAGCATAAGTTCCACTCTCTGGGAAGTCGTCTTGGAGTAAAGGACATAGTTGCCTAGCAACTATAGTTATTTTTTTTTTACATACATTCTACCTTGAGGGGGGGTTTTTCCCATGAGGTTTTCCCTCTTTTCTCACTTTATTTTTAGTGTATCTTTTGTATTTGGGTACCTATCATGGACTCGTTGCTGGGACCCATTCTTTATTTTCACCATAGTGATGTTCAGGGGGGGTTTTGGAGTTACTTCACACACACCTAGGATTTACTTTTCCTAAGGTTTTTCCTTGTTTATTAGTCATTATTAGTCATTATCCAGTCTCTTATATTTTAGGAGAGAATATTCTACCTGGAGAATATTCTTTTTAGTTGACACTTCAGTTTGACTAGTTGAGTTGAGTCTAGATGCTGCATTGGTTTTGTCACCATGCAACATTGGGATCATCACCATGCTAATGCACATTAGCCTTGGTTTCATCACCAAACTAGTGCATTACCCTTTATTCCTTGATCTGCTCCTCACTACACTCTGTTTCAGTTAGTTGAATGAAGACTAGTTGACTAGTTAACTCAACTAGGTGACAGTTCACTCCCGTAACTACCTGAGAGACTAGACTAGGTGGTAGTTCACTCTCATAACTGTTGATGTGTGTCCAGATCACTCTAGACCACCACTATGGCGTATTGGTTCTCCCCCAGTGCGCATTGATTGAGTTACACAAAATATATCATGTGTAAATTATTCATTATTCATCACGGTTAATGAGAATTCTTACATTCTTTCTCTCTTGCTTCTTCTTTCTCAATTTCTCTCTGCAAATGTGTGTGGTATTTTCTAGCTAGATCTATTCTGTGTAGGTTCAACACATTGACATGAATGAGGTAATTCGAGGACGTAGAAAGACCTACGAGATAACAGAGTAGAGAAAACACTCTATGTTATCGCTCTGTAATTTCTATAGGTTGTAGAAGAAAGGATAGAGGTAACCAAAAAAACACTTTAGAAGTTAGGATCTAGCCCTACCAACTTCAAAGAGGGACCTCTCTATAAGATTTATATTTGTTAAGATTAAAATATTAGTCTAGTTATGATTGTTTATGATTTTTTTGTTTGATTTGAATTGTTTGGCTGATTAAATGCTCAAATTATCATTGGGCTATGGGGTCTGTCTCTTAAAATAGGGATCAGTTTCATATTTTTATAAAGTTTCTTCACAGGGAAAGGTAGTTAAATTGTTTGGATCTTGTAAATTTGGATGAAGTGAATAGGAACAAGTGAAAGTAATTCCATCAAGTAAAAGAGGAATTATGAATTCATTTTACTGGTTTGATAGTACCATCAGAGGGTATATCACAAAGTTTGTTATTGATAGGGTAGAATCATATAGCCAAGCAGAGAGATATTTATTTAAGGGACCTAGAGGAAAAATTTTACACTTCTTGAAGTTGAAGATCAAGATGCTATTGCATGAGAAGAACATCTTGAAGATACATTAGTGGGTCATATTGAAAAATAAAATGTTCAAGAATTCATACAGCGACAGGCACACAGAGGTTGGACACACGCGCAGTGGGAGAACCTTCAGAGAAGTTCCTATGGTGAACTTGTTCAAGAAAAATCATGAACCAACACAAGAAGAAGGGTTCTACAGTGGAGAAGAAGAAGAGTTGTTGAACGAGGAACATTCAGAGTCTGCTAGGGCAGAAGAAGATAATATTGAAGAACCTCGCCGAGAAGAGTCAGAAGCTTCAGGGATCACGTAGATTGTTGAAGTAAGTGCTATTATGCCCCCTATTTTTTTAACATAATTAATTAACCAGAGTAACCTAAGTTATCAGAGCACTCAGAGCACTGGTATAAGTGGTTCAGTACACACTCAGTCAGGAAACCTAGGAAGATATATGGTAGATGATATGAGGTTACCCACCTTTAGAGGAGATGGATCTGAAGATCCTGACCAACACTGGTTTCTATGTGAAGCTATATGGAGTATTAAGAATGTCACTGACGAAGATTTTAAACGAGCTCATTTTAGTACTACCCTTAGAGATCGCGCATTGAGCTGGTACATGAAGTTCATCCAAGGATTTGTCTAGCCAAAACCATTGAACGAGATTAAGACCACGTTGATTGCTGAATTCAAGAAACCCAAGTCGGAGTCATAGTGCATCACAGAGTTGAAATAAATTAAGCAGAAATTAGCTGAACTTGTTTGGGAGTTTGATAAGATGTTTAAGACCTTGAGAGGTCATTTGAATTTTCATATCCCCGATGAACAAAATAAATAATGGTTCATCGCTTCCCTCCTACCACACATCAGAGTCCCTCTGATGCAACAAAATATTGCCTCACAGGCTGAGGCGCTAGAGATCACCATGAAGCTTGAATAGACTCCTATGGAAGAATCCAGCTTAGGTATGAGTCAAATCTTGAGTCAGCTAACTAGCTTATCACTACAGGTCGAAGATATGAAAAAAGATAAGGGAAAATATAAGAGAGAATACATCTAGTGCATTAGATGAAAATTAGAAGGCCATAACAAGGAGCATTGTCCCCTATTTCATGAATATTTGGCTTTTGGAGCTCTGAGCCCTTTGAAGCAAGTTACTCTACCTTGGTGCGAGATATGTAGAAATAGACATTGCCCTGGAGAATGCTATTACATGAAAAAGTATGTTCAAACACCTACGAACCTCTACTACACATTCTGTAAATCTGTGGGTCATGATGAGAAGGATTGTAGAGCTTACGACCTCTTTCATGAAAGATCAAGGGATATCTACAAAATTCAAGGTGAAGTACAACAAGAAGGGAACACTACGTAGTATAACTCCCCAAGAAGAGGAAAATTCAACCCTCGTGGTGGATTCAGAGGAAGAGGACGAGGAGGAGGCATGGGTCAAGGTCGAGGTTAGATCATTTGTTATAATTGAGCACAACCAAGTCACTTAGCAAGGGACTACCAGAACCCTTGTACCACTTGCAGTTACTATAACTCATTTGAACATGTCATAGAAGATTGCCCTGCACTGTTAGCCAAAATTTAGGAACGATGAGGAGGAAACCAACAAGTACAACTAATCACAACAGAACTTAACAGAGTAGATCCCATAGTCATTGTTATCACTAGAGGAGGCGCTGCTACAGGAGAAGATAGGGTGACTCCAGGGAAGACTACAGAACAATTAGGAGTCAGAAAAGCTGTGGAGAATACATAGGAGTTTTATCCAAAGAGAGAGACAAGAAAATAGTTTGGAAGTGATCAGGCTTCTTCATCAAAGGAACAACTAGAAGTGAGAGAATGTGGAATGCCCTTGGCCTTTGATCAGTCTACTTCGTCTGGAGAAGGAAAAGAGGTAAGCAGATCCATGGAATTATTATTCACTTGCATTAATTTGATAAAGGATGAGGGCGCTGTACAAGAGCTACAAAATTTGATCAGACAGTATGAGATAGGAAGGGTAGATCCTCTACTGAATAAAGAAGTACATCAATTGTCCCAAAAGAGAAAGAAAAATAAGGAACTACATCTTAATGCTCAAATTGGAGATTATAATATAGATTATGTTCTCCTTGACTTAGGGTCAAAGGTCAATGTTATGACGAAGCAGACCTGGGCATTGATGGGAAAACCTAAGTTGATCTATTCCCCCATCAGGCTTAGGATGGCCAATCAACAAGTTGTGAATCCCTTCGAAAGACTAGAACATGTCCTTGTGGACATTGATGGGGTCAGATCATTTGTGGACTTCAAGGTGATTGAGATAGTAGATGATAGCTATCCTTATCCCACGTTGTTAGGAATTGATTGGGCTTTCAACAATTCTACTGTTGTTGACTTGAAGAAAAGGAGAATGAGGTTTGGAGGTGATGGCCTTAGGTTCATCATACCTTTGAATCCTGATGAAGGTCCCAGATACACAGATCCCATCAAAGAAGAAGACTGCACATGTGAGTTGGAGAATATATACAAATTGATAACAAGGCAATAGGATTACATTAATCCTATAGAAGATGGGAATTTAATCTCAAGAAGTGACAACTCATGGTCATCCGACTCAGAAGAAGCATTGGAGAACTGACATAATAAAATGTATGAAGTATCTACATGGAGATGTGCTAGACTGACCAGATAAGTTCGCTAGATCGACACAACAATAAGTAATTTACCCACATTTGATGGTTTGAATCACTTAGAAACTTTATTACTGGAATTTGAAGAAGCTGTACCAGTACAAAAAAGACTGTTGGCACTGGACAAGGCTTTGAAAGCTACTCCAACAAGGTGGTGGGGAACACATAAAAGGAACATCGTGAACTGGATACAATGTCACACTTTGATGACAACACGATTTTCAAAACAAGTCGAAGGATGTGAAGTTACATACATAGGCCAAAGTTGTCTGAAATACCATGTGTGAGGTTGTGAGGAGGCTTGGAGTTGCATTACTCAAGAGCAGTGGGTGCATAAATTCATCAATACTCTAGACACAATGCCTATCAACTGGTACCTTCAAGCAGAATTACGCCTCACCATTGCAGATTGGCAAGGTATGACTCAGAATTTTGTACCTACATTTGTATTTGAAAGTCATCACCCTCTAGTCGATAAAGCTTTGCAGGTTGTAAGATAGAGAGTCTTTGAGGAAGCACCTAGCCTCCCCGTGGAGCAAGAAGAGGATGAATGGACTGCACCTCTTTAGAAATTGAAAGGATGTTACAATATCAATTCCGATGAAGACGATGATCATAGGAATGTGAACATCACAAAAACAGAAGGACATAGAGACATAGAAGGACCAGGAGTTGAACTACCTTTTATTCGATAGCCAATCAAAATCAAGAAATTTAATATTGGAACTAAGCAAGAACCTAATCTTGCTAATGTGGGATATTACTAGGATGATGCCACTATTGATAAGATTACAAAGTTACTACATGAATATCAGGACTTGTTTCCAACCAAGTTCACTGATATGAAGAGAATTAAAGGAACTTTGGGAGAGATGAAGATCCCCTTGAAACTAGATGCAAATCCAGTTAAACAAAGACCTTACAGATTGAACCCTAAATATAAGGAGAAAGTGAAGATTGAATTAGATAGAATGATGGAAGAAGGAATCATAGAACATGTTGAAGAATCATAGTGGATTATCCCTATGGTGGTTCAGGATAAGAAAACAGGAGAGATCAAAATCTGTGTAGATCTCAGGAAGTTGATTGTTGCTTGTCTACATGATCCATTCCCTATATTGTTTACTGATGAAGTGTTAGATAATGTGGTAGGACAGGAAGTCTACTCCTTCACCGATGGATTTTTAGGATACCATCAGATTCGGATTTCCAAGGAAGATCGCCATAAGACCATGTTTGCAACATAATGGGGATCCTACCAATACACAGTGATGCCTTTTGGATTGAAGAATGCACCAACCATCTTTTCTAGGGTGGTGGTTGAAGCATTCAAGGAATTTTTACATAAATTTATGGAAGCCTATTTTGATGATTGGACTGTTTTTAGCTTATTGAAAAACCATATTGAATGCTTAAGAATCATGTTGGATAAGTATAGGCAATGCCAGATTTCCCTGAACCTGAAGAAATGCATTCTCTTTTCACCCTTTGGAGTGTTGTTAGGCCATATCATGTGTAAGAAGGGATTGTTGGTAGACCCATCTAAGATTGCCATTATTGTCGATTTACCCCCTCTTACTTCAGTCAAATAGCTGCACATTGCACTGGGACATATTGGATACTACATGAAGTTCATAAAGGGCTATGCAAAAATTACAACACCTATGGAGAAGCTTCTGAAGAAATATTGTCAGTTTCAATGGACAAAAGAATGTTAGCAAAGCTTCGACACATTGAAACAGAAAATGGTTACTGTACCTATTCTAGTTTTCCCAGATTGGAGCAAGGAATTTCATGTGAATGTCGATGCATCTTCTATTGCACTAGGAGCAATGTTAGCACAACCAGGAGCAGGAGATCTTGACCACCTATTATCATTTTCTATTAGGAAGCTTTCAACATCTGAAATAAATTTCACCACCACTGAGAGAGAAGGTTTAGCCATGGTGTATGCACTGCAGAAGTTTCGTCACTACTTGTTAGGAGGAAACTTTAAGATGTTCACTGATCACTCCATGATGAAATACCTAGTCAACAAGCTAGTGTCGGGGGGAAGGATATGCAGATGGCTTATGTTATTTCAGGAATATGATTTTGAAATTATGGTAAAGACAAGAAGGATGAACAAGGGACCTAACCACTTATCTAGGTTGGAACATGGAGAGGAACCTACTAGTTTGGAGGATACACTGTCAGATGCAAAATTGTTGGCCATCAGAAAGGTTGATGATCACTTCTCCGAGATATTTCAGTTTCTATCAACAGGAATAGCACCTCACAAATACACAGTCATTCAGAAGAAACAACTAGTAGTGCGTGTTGCAGATTTTTCGCTTATAGCAGGAAAACTATATAAGATGGGATGTGATTAGATCCTAAGAAGATGTGTTATGGAGGTAGAACGAACATTGATTTTAGAAGAAGCTCATGAAGGAATCACAAGAGGACACTACACAGGAAAATAAACAACGCAGAAGGTTCTTAGAGCTGGCCTCTAGTGGCCCACTTTACACAGAGATGCTAAAGAATACTATAGAGCCTGTGATTTATGCCAAAGAGTTTGGAAACCTTCCAAAAGAGATGAAGTGTCGTTAGCACCCCATCTAACCTTACAAGCATTTTAGAAATAGGCCATTGACATATAGGGACCTATAAACCCACTAGGGAAGCGCATAGGAGCTAGATACATCATCATTGCGATAGAGTATTTGACCAGATGGGTAGAAGAAAGAGAAGTTAAGGACTGTAGTGCAACTACAACTATGCGTTTCATATTTGATGATATCATAACCATGTTTGGATGCCCCAATATCTTCATGAGTTATCAAGGTACACATTTTATTAATAAGACTATTGAAGCCTTGACTTAGGAATTTGAAGTTCACCATCAGAAGAGCACTGCCTACCACCCGTAGGCGAATGGTATAGTCGAAGCTTTCAACAAGATCTTGGAGACAATGCTAATGAAGATTTGCGGTATAGATAGAGATGATTGGAATTTGAGAGTACCAACAGTGTTATGGGCCTATAGAAATACTTGCAAGACGCTGACTATGAAGACTCCCTTTAAGTTGGTTTATGGCCTAGAAGCAGTTGTACCCATGGAATATTTAGTTCCTAGCTTAAGAATTGCAACCTTTATTGTTAAGCCCTAATATTGGCTCATTACCCCTTAATTGGGGCATATTATATTAGTAATGTTATTTTATTTATGTCGGCTTTAGGCCATTAGTTGTAATTATACCTCCTAGTCTACTATATATACCAAGGAGACATTTTCATTTT
>ML798267.1:125068-174094 GCA_009831015.1 Picea engelmannii | reverse complement strand
TTATATTAGTAATGTTATTTTATTTATGTCAGCTTTAGGCCATTAGTTGTAATTATACCTCCTAGTCTCCTATCTATACCAAGGAGACATTTTCATTTTGAATCATCTTGTACTTGAACATTTAAGTGGGGTAAAAGGAGGTTTCCCCCTCGAAGAGGCTCATTATCTGAAATTATCTCTTTTTGAAGGCGTTGAGTACTTTTCCTGAGGTTTTTCTATGCTATATTGATGTTTGGTTCTTAACATTTATAGATATGGATGACACTGGTGTTGTTTAAGAGAGGCTCACACAGTTGGTCAAGCTAGAAGAAGACTTATTTATTGCAGGATTTCATCAACAGGTTCAGAAGGAACGAGAAAAGGCGTATCATGACAGGAATATCAAGAAGAAAGCATTTAAGTAAGGAGATCTAGTATTGGTATATGATAGCAAGTTCATGAAGCATCTAGGGAAGTTCAGAACACATTGGATGGGGCCATATGAGATTTCCTATGTTATAGAAGGAGGAGTTGCACAACTGAAGATTTTGAATGGCGAGTGGAAGGAAAGATTGGTGAATGGGAGCCAGTTGGAATTGTACTATGACAACCAGCTGCCTCGTAGCTCTCGGTAAACACAAAAGGAGAAGTGTCTAGGTACCGGGTGCAGTTGAGACTAGTTACAAGACACAAGAAAGAAAGTCTGCAAATAGGGTGGAGGAACAGAGTAGGAAGCACAGGTTGCACTGCGCAGTCTGAAGTCGAGGTACAATGGAAGATTCAGATCAGAGTGCATCGGGATGAGTCACAGGTGAGTGTTGGGGGCCTGTTGGCCCTTGGTTATGGAATAAAGTGAATATTACAGAAAAAAAGGTGAAATGCGAACTGTGCAAAAGGAAGGTTGACTAAGATTAGGTAGAAGTGGTTAAAGAAGCAGAAAATATGGAGAGATTTTCAAGAGAGAAAGTTGTTGGACGAGGAGATCGAGGAAGACAAATCAGGAAGGAAGGTGGATCGTGGAAAACTCAACAAGCGGAAAAGGCCACCGGTAGATGATTTAGAGAACCTCATGGGAAGGAAGGCGAGGTAGGCTGGTGAAGCCCTAAAAATGTGGGTCAAGTTGAACTAGGGTTTTAGATACCTAGGGTTTTGGTATCTAGGGTTTAGACACCTAGGCTTCAGCCTAAGGCTGTTGATGAGCTATTTTAATGTATAAATAAACATCAAGAGGACCTGGGATGGGTTAGAGAGAGAGACAAGGAGAGATGAGCTATATATAATGATTGATGGTTGTTGTTACTGAGAGAGAAGTATGTGTTGTAAGATCTTCAACTGGGTGTGAAGATCAACCCTACAGCTGGGTGCGCAGGGAAGTGTGATAAAGAGAAGAGAGAAAGAGAGGAGATCTGCAAGCTAACACTGCATATAGAATTGTAAGCTTTCACCTAGTATATTATAAAGAACATTTCTGTGGACGTAGTCCTAGGGAGAGGGTGAACCACATATATCTTTAGTTGTGAGTGATTGATGTTGTGTTCTTTACTTTTGTTACTCTAATGATGCATTAATATGTTAGATCTGATATATAACTGTGCAAAGTAGGTTTATTCTTGGAAAGAGTAATCTGATCTCTGTATGTGGTTTCCTTGATTCCACTTTCATTTCCTTTGGTTGTAGACACCTGTGTCCTGCAACCCCCTATTGCTATTTCGGGTGAGGTTGCATCTGCGTCATAGGTGTTGCCGAAAGGGCCAGTATTTAGGGCTTGTTGGTGCATTGTTAGAGCTATACCCTGGGTCTTCCCTTGTGCCAACATCCTCTAAATCCTTTTTGTTTTTAGAATTTAGAAACCTGATGAGATCTGTGGCTTCTGTTGGCTTTTCTCCCAATTTTTCCTTAATTGTTTCAATGGCTCCTCTAGCTTTTTGAATTAACTCATGCTACTCAAAGATAATCTGTATAGAAGGCCAAATATCTGTCATGGATTTATTGATGTCTATCCATATATTTTCCATAGCTTGGGATAAGGTATTAGCCATGGCTATTTCTTTTCCTAACTATTGTAGTCATTGGTCGATCCTCTGAGATTTATGTATTTCGGCCTGATGATAAGTCTCGATCCTTTCTTTCTGTTCCTGTAATGAATTTACTTCTTCCTCTAACTTTTTTATTTTTACACCTTGTATGAACATGTCCTCCATAGCTTTCACCAATTTATATGAGGCATCTGAAGTTTGTTTTGGGGCTAATGTTGATGTAGAAACTTCAGTTGTTCTTATCTCTATCATGGGCACTGCATCTAATGGAACTATGGCCAACTGTGCATTCTTCTCTTTTTCCTTGATCAACTTATCCATCGTTGCTTCCATTTCCCTAATCTGTGCATTTTTCTCCATAGTCAATTTGAGCATTTATTATTTTTGGCTCTCTATCTCACCCACCTCTTTAGTCTGTGAATCCTTTGTTGTTGATAGTTTCAACTATTTCCTGAGTGATGCTATGTCAACATTATTCTTTTTAATCAACTCTTCTGCTTCTTTAACATTAGCTGGGTCATATCCAATCTTGAGTACTACTTCCTCTAATGATTTTATCTTATTATCCTTGGCTAAAGAAGAGATCTTTTCAATCTTCAATTGAGACTGGATATTAGTCAGTGATACCTGTAATTTGGAAGATATCATTGTAGTGTTTGTCAGGGTTGAATAAATCATCTCTCCTGTCTGTCTTTTAATATCCATCTGATCAATAGGATGGACATCCTTTATATCAAATTCAAATGAAGTCTTCTTGTAATCAGTTGTTGTATTTGGATAGGGGGCCTGTTCTTATAAGAATTCCATTTGCATTCTTCCCTTCTTTGTGTCAAAATATGACAAAAGTCTGTGATAAGAAGTAGGAGTCTGTTTCCAAAATTGAGTATAAGTACTTCTTTTGAGAAGTTCATTCTTTTTCTTAATTTCGTTATACTTATAAAAAATATTTGACTCCTTTTCTCCATGAATTGATTCATATGTTAGCGCTATTTTTGGATTCCTTTGTGAAGTTGATGATGATGGATAACCTACAAAAAAAATGGCTGACTATGTTGAAGAGAGTGGTCCTTCCAAGACTATTGTAGATTGTATTTCTCCCTCTTTAAGAAAATCTGTTGTAGGAATGGTTTTAGTCTTCTTCATATATATTTGAAAGTCATATGATGAGACCTCTGTGACTGAAGGAGAGTCTTCATTCCTTGATATTTTCTCTACTTTTTTTTGAGGTGTGGTGGAATGTGAAGTGGTCACAGACAAAAGTTTTTCTTCTACTTCTTGCAAGGTGTTCTCTTCCCACTCAGCCTAGTTCATTTATTTTTCAATCTTTGGCCTTTGTGTATGAACATAGGGAATGGTCTTCTGTTTGGTCCTCAGCTCAGAAATAATTCCAAATGGATCATATGACCAAGTAAATCTTAGAGTAAACATCATATGTTTTAAGAGGATGTTTGCTTCTTCACGTGTTTCTCTGTTGTTGCAAATAAATAGTCCTATATGAGTTTTAATTCTGAACTGATATTTCTTCTTGGCTGCTACAAAGTGGATTTCATCTGAATTTATCATCTGCCTTATGTACTCTAATGAAAAAATCCTCATTGGGAGGTATTTCAGAAAACTGTATGGTGGAAACTCACATCCATACACCCTTATTTATGTATAATTATGGTATAAATACCAGTCACCTATCTTGGCCTACTCAGTTAGATGTAAAACCTTCTGAATTTATTCACTAACCCTGGGTTTTGTACCACTGTTCAGTAAACAAGTAGCTGGATAAATGATCTGATCAATAAAATCTTTGAAACTGTACTCCACTGAGTTATTTCTCACCAATGAAGTCCAAAAGATAACTGATTGTGAGCTTCCTTGTTTATTTATCTTCTGGAGTGTGAAAGGGAACCTATCTTCTTGATAGAATATGAACATATAAACCAAAATTGAAGAATACTTGAACATTCCTTTAGTTTGAAACTAAAGAATTTTTTCATGAATGCTTTCAGCCAAGAATTGACTAAAATTGAAGTTCATTGAAACCTTTTCTTTTGTAGAGAAAATGGACAGAAAGCCTAAAATAGGTTCATCTACCCATTCATCAGAACAATATCCTAATAGACATGAGATCATGGAGATAATATGATTATACTTCTATGGGAAAATAAAAAAGGGCTATGGTGGATTTTTCTTAGGCATTTGGGCATCTTGAAGGAGAAAATTTTCAAAAATTTGGGCTCTCTTGGAAAAGGTCAATTTTTGATATAATAAATTTAGGGATTCGATAGAGAAAGGGGTGGTGGAGTTATTTTGAGGGATCTGCAACATTTGGTTAATGGTCTTAGAAGTAATTGTAAACAAGATTTCACCATTGCGAGATGCAATGGCTCCTTGGCTTGGCAGATAAACTATCTTGGAATTTAAGGACGAATTCAGGGAAAAGGTAGGTTTGGGGAAACATGTAGAGGGGTAAATTGGATTCCTAGAGTCCAATTTCATCACTCTGGTCAAGGAAATTATCCTTCAGCCAACAGTGTAATTTGAATAACTTGAATTCACACTTAGGCTCTGCAACTTTATAATCTATGTCTTCTAGAGGAATGTGGTCAAGGTCAATTGGAGGGGGAACCATTGGATTTTCAGAGGCATAAAAAAAATTTCCTTTGGGAGCCATAATTGAAAAACTAACAATAGAATAGGTTAGAAATGTTGTAATTATCGAGGAAATAGCTCGTGAGTTGAAGGTAAGTGATGGCGGTGGTAGTTTGACATCAAGATTTGCTTGGTATTCACGGGTTATCAGTCAGAAAATAATGTAATGAGGGGGAAAACAGGGGTTTTTTGTATGTGAAGGGATATTCGTTAGGGCGGCAGACCATTACGGGACAACTAATGGTCATAGGGAAGGAGTTAATTGGATAACAGATATGAGGTGTGGGGACAAGTGTCGTGTAGGGAGAGGGGGAGTAGTGGGCGAATGGGTGATATCGAGAGTGATTTAGGAGGATTTAGGAGGGGGTAGTAGGCGGTTTGTGATAGTCGAAAGGGGGGGGGGAATCAGAAATGATGAGGGAATTCCACCTTAGGTGGGGACAAGGCAGGGAAAAACAACTTTTCAGACCCCCCTCCACCGATAAAGGTATGTAGGTCAGGGGGGCCTAAAAAAAATGAGGGTTGTCTATCGAGAAAAGGGATAATGTCGCTAGGGAAGATCTGCTTGGAAGTTATGCGCTACAAGACAAACTATCTTGTCAATTTTCCAACTTTGGTTAAAACATATGCGCAATAAAGAAAAATATTTGCTTTTGAAACCTATACATTCCAATTTTATTTTTCCTATACTAATCTAACTTATTTTCATCAACTTAGGGTGCATTTTAATTTGCAAACCCTATTTAATTTTCTCTGAAGGGAAAATTTATCTAACCTATATTCTATCATATGCATCTAACTAATTAATCCAACTTAAACAATTTGATTAATTTCTTCCTCTACCTAACTATTTTATAAAAGATTAAACAATTTGGCTAAAATTATTCTCTAACCTAACAACAAAAAATGAAAATTTGTTTGATCATGATTAAACTGTATGACTCAAACAAGGATCTAGGAATGTGGCATTCAAATTTGATGCAATTTCACACTTATTTTTCTTTTCATGGGGTTTTCTTGTTTTTCTCTTTTTTTTTTATTCTTTTTTCTTTTCTTTTCTACCCTCTCTTCATTTACATTATTTTTTATCTTTTTCTTTTACTTTTGGAAATCATTTGCAGAATGTAATATTATTTACAATAGAAAATCACTGAAAGAAAAATATTCAATCACCATTTGATACTATGAACTATACGACTCTAACAATCTCCAAGGAAGAGAAGGAAAAAGCATACTTTGACTATGGAGTTGAGAGGAAAAAGATGATCAGTAAGCTCGATATGGATGTAAGAAGCCATGGGAAGGGTCTGGATACAAGCTGATAAACGAGGCTGACGAGTGATCGAAGAAGTACTCATGCAAAAATTCTTGCTTGGAGCAGAGAAAACCCGTTTCCAAGTTCCTAAGGGAGGAGGAGAGTAACCTCCGTCACTGACTGTTGTGGAGCAAGGAGAAAGAATATCTCTCTGAGAACCATGATATAGCTTGGGGGTGGCTAGTGGTAAATCCATAATGATTGACTGTACCTATGGTTGGGAGGAAGCAGATACCCCTTTCAACAATTGTTTCACATTTTCCAGTTCTGATAAGTATTTTCATACTCTGCGTATTGTATTGGATGTGATGATGAAATGTCTATGTTTATGATTCAATATTTTAGTATTTGAACAATTATTAGAAATTATCTTTGATTTCTGTAAATTGTTATATCTATGTGATATTTGATTTATCTAAATTTAACTGTTAGAGAGTCATGGGAATTTGTAGGAGGTTCAGGGTAGGACCGACTAAAATGTCTAAGTCCTTCCAATCCCTTGAAGTTTACCTTAGCGGGAATGGGAGCTTCCCTTCACTCTAACCATCCATATGACCGAGGGTTCATGACCATGTTCTTAACCCCTTTGTTGCAAAATGGTATTTGTGCTTAGCCCCTAAATTTTCCCAAAGGACCCATGTGACCAGGGCCTAGGAACCATGCGCTAGTCCAAAAGGATCTATCTCTTTCGACTTCAGGAATTCGGGACTTGTGATTCCACAATCCTCAAAAATAGATAAAGGATGAAGTCACGAATCAACAAAGGCCATCGATCTAGAGATCCAAGGTAGATATCTCTCATCCATTAGATCATATGTAGTAAGGGAAGCATTAAGCGCTTCGATAAAGTGTTACTTTGGGAGAATAGGAATGGTATAGCACCGAAGCTCCCGAATGCCAGAGTCATGGAGTTAATATAGACCATTGAAATTGGAAGGATAGATGTCCACAGATCCATGGTTATCCATGAGTCCAAGTATTTGATGATATAGGAGCGCATGAGTTTCCATGTAGCTCTACAAGATGGAGTAAATCCTGGCTATAGATGTTAGGTATGCGTGGCGATAGATCCGATGTGTTCTGGAAGGAAACCCGATAGATACAAACTGAACTCCCGAATGTTGAACTACCGAAGTGACGAGGACCATTGGATGAACAGGTACATGGAAAGTGATCCCATGGTCCAAAGACTTTGTACTCCAGAGGAATTTGGCCAAGGGTTTACAAGGAGTGAAAAACTGTCGAAGTTGCGAACGCCAAAATAGATCTCAGTTGTTGATAGGAAGAGGATGTGTGGCGCCAGATCCGAGAGTCTGGAGATTTAACTCTTCGGGGGATTTACATCGAGAGGATTCGGTAAGCTCCGAAGCCGACGCCATGAAGTAATGAGGACCATAGATCTATGGATCTACATGGAATCTTACGGATCGTTAGATTTAAGGACCGAGAAGTTATCAGTTTATGATGATGTGGCTTGATGACATCATTTGATTTGACGTGGACCAACATTACGCATGCCACATGTCACCTAGTTTTGGATCATTCACATACCCATTGTGCATGTTAGAGCATGACATGTGTCACCCTCTATCGAGGACATGTGTCACCCCTCGACCCTCACCATGTGTTAGCTCCTGGTTCGTGCTCGCCTGGCCAACATGGCTGGTGACATATTTAGGAATCTAGGAGTTTGGATAACTTTGATGTTTGAAATATTTTGGGTGAGGTAAAATATAGGAACATTTGACGTAAATCACCGATCGTTGAAGGGCCAAAGCCACATGGAAAGAGTTCATAATATTTGAGTGTAGGTTGATAAAGGAAGGTCCAACGATGATCCTCGATTTCCAAATGTCAATGTACCTACAATGATCACTGATGGTCGAAACGCAAAAAGATGGGATGTTCAACAAAAAACACCAAACTCCAATCGTCAAAGAGCTATGGCCGCATGGTGATATTTTGGGACTTCGGGGATTAGGAAAAAGGAGAGTTACACTCCAAATGCCAAGCCCCTTTTTAACCGTAGGGTCTCAGTGGAGGACGTGGACCATTGATTTCCTTTTCTATTCGACGATATGGGAAATTCGACAACACCATTGGAACTCTTGAAGCTCGGAAGTTTTGAAGCGCCGAAACACTCTAAGCTCCTAGTTTTCAGCCTGAGGTCACGAGGAAGACCCATCTAGCTGGTTCAAGCACACAGTGAGAGATGTAAGTTTCGGGGTAGCTGATTAAGAGGGTTTTTCTTAAGTAAGGGACCGAAAATGAACCAGGGAAAGCAAAAAATCGATGCCCCATCCCTAGAAAGGATATTTAGGGATAGGGTGTGTTACAAATTGGTATCAGAGCATGGAAACAACACTTGGCTTGCTTGGGCTCATGCATGGGTCGCATAAAAATATTATTAGAGAACTTATGGGGTGACTCCCTACCTTACCCCACTTCTATAAGAAACTTGTCTGAACCTCTACTTAAGAGAGGAATGACACCTTCTACTGTGGATAGATGTTTTGGAAGTCTGCATTGTAGGTTGCTAATGTTTCCAAATAAAGAAATGAATTCACCTTGAAATGATATGGGTTGTTCATGAATTGGTAGATGAGTAAATAAAATAAAATGTTTTATCTGCACTCAAGAAGTCAGTGACCAACAAGAGAAATACAACGTAAAGGATGGCGACATATCAGGGGTTGGGGGAGAGCTCCCATAATAAAGAGGAAGAATCTGATGAAAGGAGGGTGGTGGAACCCTCAAAATTTGGCCGAAACTGTAAGAAGCCTCATGGTAGAATTACAAAGTTCTAAGGATGATAATGAAAGGCTGATCAAGGAGCAAGAAAAGAAGAAATAAATTAATGCATTCCTACTGCAAAGTCTATCAGATATACAAAGGAAACTGCAACTTGGTCCAGCTGCCATTCATGTGGAAAAGCATCATACTAAGAAAATTGCAAGTCCACCTGAGATACAAAAGCATGGTCCTGAAAGCGACCACACCAGGAGGAGCACCTCAAAGAAGGTCCAACATGGAGCCAAGAGACATTCAATGGAAGATTCCTTTGGTGAGGACACTAACAACTCCAAGGAATCTTCTAGTGGAAAAACTAGTTCCCATTCTCAGACAGGAGGAAAGAAGAGGAAAAATTCCAAGAGTTGTGACCCTGAAGGATTCAAGAAATCCAAACCACCCACCTTCGATGGAGATATTAAGAAGGGGGAAGAAGAAATTTTTGGCTACTCATCTTGAATAAGTACTTCAAAGTCCATGACTACTATGAAAACTTAAAGGCTCGTATAACCATTTTCAACCTGAATGGGAAAGCTTCCATTCGATGGGAGGACATCAGGAATGTGAAAGGAGTTCTTGAGAAGGACTTGTCATGGAAACTTTTTGAGAAATACTTCAAAAAGAAGTACCTGTTAGAAAATTACTTTGATGGAAATACCAAGGAGTTATATGAACTCAAGCTGGGACAACTCACCATAGATGAGTATATCAACAAATTTATTGAGATGATGAGGTATGTTCCCTACATAAAGGATGAAAAAGTAAATATGCAATGATTTATTAGTGGCTTACCTCAGACCTACCAGGACATAATTGAATTTGATGAGCCAAAGACCTTGGAAGATACTATTCGAAAATCAAGGTATTGCTATGAGAAATTCAAGAGTAAGATAGAGCACCATGAAGACTGGAAGAAGAAAATAAATTCAGGATTCAATAAGAAGAGTTTTAAACCCTCAAGATTTAAGAGCCATAGTAAGAGCTCTAGGATGATACTTCCTTCCAGAAGTGTGTATCAGAAATTTTTTCCATCCCAGAGTGGAAATAATCCATTTAGAGCAGCTCCAAGTAAGACTGGTAACATGAAGAGAGAAACCTTGAAATGTTGGGGTTGTGGAGAGGAACATCTTTTGAGGGACTATTCACATAGGAAAAAGAACCCTAGGAGGGTCTACAACGTCCAAGAGGCTGCCACAGTCAATGATGTGGCTAGGAGCCTGCTACAAATTTATGCATCCTTGTATAATAGACAAGATAACCACCAAGCTTCAGTGGTGGAGATGGAAGGTACGATTTCCAACCATCCTGTTTCCATTTTAATTGACCTTGGTTCTAATTTGAGTTATGATTCCCCTCAAACTTTTGAGAAATGTAAATTGCAACAAGTTAAACATGTTAAATCATGGATGGTACAACTAGCCCCTACAACCAAAAGAAAAGTAACATAGGTCATACCAGCATGCCAATTTTTCATGAGTGGGTTTCCCACCCAAGAAAACCTAAACATACTTCCTCTAGGGCCTTATGACACGTTGATTGGCATGGACAGGTTGGCTTCCCACAAAACTAGGTTGGACTGTTACAATAAAAATTTGGAGTGTGAAAATGAAGAATGAATAAGGGTAACCCTACAAGGGAGTCAAAATCTTGGCTCAATGAGACAAATATCATCCCTCCAAGGGAAGAATTTTTTTAGAAAGGGATGTCCATTGCATTCAATATAGGTACTAAACTCTATTGAGAATGACAAATCCAACCTAGAATACCATCCCATATTGAAATAATATAAATATGTATTCCCATAAGAGGTGTCAGGTCTACCTCCAAGAAGGGATATTGATTTTTCAATAGAAATTGTACCAGGATCAATGCCAATGTCTAGAACACCCTATAACATGAGTACACCAGAGATAGTTGAGCTCAAACTATAGTTGAATGAAATGTGGGACAAATTATACATATGGCCTAGTGTGTCTCCATGGGGAGCACCAACCTTGTTTGTGAAAAAGAAAGATGGTACACTCAAACTGTGCATAGATTATTGACAACTCAATAAGATCACCATCAAGAATAAGTATCCCTTACCAAGGATCGATGACTTGTCTGAAAAATTAAGGGGTGATGACATCTTCTCCAAGATTGACTTGAGGTATGGATACGATCAAGTTTGACTTAAAGATGACAACATCCACAAGACAACCTTTAGGACAAGATATGGTCACTATGACTTTGTGGTGGTGCCATTTGGGCTTTCCAATGCACCAACCACTTTTATGTGCTTAACGAATAACATATTCATAAAGTTCTTGGATAGATTTGTGTTGGTTTTGATTGATTATATCATAATCTATTCCAAGAATAGGGAAGAGCATGAAGAACATCTCAATCTATTATTCCAAGTACTAAGAGAGCACCAACTCTATTCTAAGTTAAGTAAGTGTGACATTTTCCAAAAACAAGTCCACTACTTAGGTCATGTTATTTACGAGGAAGGATGTGGCAGTTGATCCTAAAAAGATTAAAGCCATCATGGATTGGCATATCCCAAAGGATGTATATGACATCAGATCCTTTATGGGTTTGACAAGATACTATAGGAGATTCATAAAAGGATTCTACAAGATTGGTTGCCCAATCACCTCCCTTCAGAAAAATGGGGTTAAATTCATTTGGACATCAGAATGTGAAGAAATATTTCAAGAGATAAAATACCTTCTAACTAATGCACCTGTGTTGAAGATTACAAAACCAAACAAGGACTTCCTTGTGTGTACAGATTCCTGCAAGGAAGGGCTTGGAGGAGTCCTTATGCAAGACAAACATGTCATTTGCTATGAATCCAGAAAATTAAATGAGCATGAAGTCAATTATGTGACCTGCGATATGGAATTGGATGGCATAGTGTATGATTTAAATATGTGGAGGCATTACCTCTTAGGTAGGATATTCGTACTTATGACAGACCACAGTGGATTGAGGTATTTGTTTGACCAACCAAAACTCAATGTGAGACAAGCTAGGTGGATGGCTCTCCTTAGTGATTTTTATTTTAAAATCAAACATATCCAAGGAAAGGAGAATAGGGTGGTTAATGCCCTTAGTAGAAGTATGAAATTAGTTCACTTGGCAGCTGTAAGCACCAATGAATCAAACATCAAAGAGAGGGTCAAAACTGCACAAGAAAAATATGCATTTTTCAAGACTGTGACATCATACCTAAAGAAAGAGCCCAAAAGGATGAAGTATGAAGGTTATCACATGCTTAATGATGACCTACTAAATTACAAGGGAATATTATACATTCCAAATTGTGACGAATTGAAGAGGTTCATAATGGATGAACTACAGAAAATACCATATACTGGTCATCTTGGTTATCATAAAATGATCATAGCCACTAAGAAACTATTCTATTGGCCTAGACTGAAAAAGGATATAGCTTATTACTTAGCTAAGTGTCTAGAATGTTAGCAATTCAAGGTAGAGCACCAACACCCAACTGAGCTATTGCATCCCATACCAATTCCCAAATGGAAATGGGAAACCATCTCCATGGATTTCTTCACAGGATTACCAAGATCAACCAAACATAATGATGCCATCATGGTAGTTGTGGAAAAACTGAGCAAGGTTGCTCATTTCATACCCGTCAAGTCAACTTGCAAGGCAATACATATTTATGACATATTCATGAAATAGATATTCAGACTGCATGGCATGCCTAAGGAAAGTATATCCGACAGAGATACAAAGTTCACTTCAAATTTTGGAAATCTCTATTTGCTAGTTTTGAAACAAAATTGGTCTTTAGTACAGCCTATCACCCTCAAACTGATGGGAATACAGAGATGGTAAACCAAGTAGTAGAAGACATATTGAGGATGCATGTAATGCATCAAACCACGAAATGGGAGGACTACCTACCATTGGTAGAATTGGCTTACAACAATGGTTATCAAGAGTCATTAAAAATGAGTCCTTTTGAAGCCCTCTATGGAAGGCAATGCAACATTACAATCAGCTGGAACAACCCATTATACAGATTTACAATCATGACATATATATTAAAGGAAATGGAACAACAAGTGATTCATATCAGGAAAAATATGAAGATATCCCAAGATAGAAAAAAGAGCTATGTAGACCTAGAAAGGAATCCTAGAGAGTTCAAAGTAGGGGATCATGTGTATCTTCGAGTTAGACCTAGGAGAAATTCCTTGAGGAAGGGATATTTTGCCAAGATGGTACCTCGATATTGTGAACCCTTCAAAGTTTTGGATAGAGTGGGATCAATAGCCTATCGGCTAAGACTTCCTCCCACAGTGAAATCACATAATGTTTTCTGTGTTTCTTTATTAAAGAAGTATGTACATGATTCTAATCATATTATTGACTGGTCCGTGATTCAGGTGGAACCTGAGGGAGAGTTCCTGCCAGAACCTCAATGCATAATAGAAAGGAAGGAAACCCCACTAAGGACCATAAACATTGCACATGTCAAGGTGCAGTGGAAACACTTTGGCCTAGATGAGGCTACATGGGAAATGGAGGATGCCATGAGACATGCATATCCATTGTTTTTTACTTCTGTATATACAAAGCACATTGGTAGGTAGAACATCGGGGACAATGTTCCTTTAAGGGGGAGGGGATTGTAATACCCTTGTTTCCCCTAGTTTGTAAATATAATTATAACTGGCCAAGAGACTATGGAGGACTAAATATGTGTGAATGTTTGATTTGATGAACCTTTGTATAAAAGGGTCAATGTATGAATTTTATGTTATTAATAGAATTTGAATTTGAATATGTGTTGCACAACTGCTGAAAGGAGGGAAGGTTTTCCAAGACAGAACATGGATGCTATGAGAGAGATGGTGAAGGGAAAAAAATTATGGTTGATATGACCCTCACTAGACCAATACCTACTGGGTGTAATTGCTCAACAGTCCTCTGACCCAAAAATGAATTACCAGTCAAGATGGTAGTGGGAAGGCCATCCTCAAGAGTTAATGAGGAGATGGGACAGGGTACCCATCGGAAAAGGCTTCCAGAACTGACCAGTAATTGGTATTTGGACCCACAAAACCTTGTTGAGGAAGGAAACGAATGAGATAATTCATGGATAAAGACAAAACTATGAGATAGTAGAGTAGAGAAAATACTCTTCAAGGAGGAGAAGGAAAAAGAATACTTCGACTCTAGAGTTGAGAGGAAAAAGATGAGAAATAAGCTTGATATGGCTATAACAAGCCATGGGAATGGTCTGGCTACAATATATTAAATGATGCTAACAAGTGACTGAGGAAGTGCTCGTGAAGACCTCCTTGCTTGGAGCAGAGAAAACCCGTTGCCAAGTTCCTATGGGAGGAGGAGAGTAACCTCCATCCCTGACTGTTCTAGAGCAAGGAGAAAGTATATCTCTCAGAGCACCATGGTCTAGCTCAGGGGTGGCCAGTGGTAAATCTATCAGGAGTGAATGTGCATATGGTTGGGAGGAAACAAGCACCCCTTTCAACAGTTGCTTCACATTTTCCAGTTCTGATAAGTATTTTCATACTCTGTGTATTATATTGGATGTTATGATGAAATGATTGTGTTTATGATTCAATATTTCAGTATTTGAATAATGATTAGAAATTCTACGTTATTTTTGTAAACTATTATATCTATGTGATATTTGATTTATCTCAGTTTAATTGTTAGAGAGTCATGGGAATCCACAGGAGAGTTGGGGTAGGAACGACTGAAATGTCTAAGTCCCACCAATCCCTTGAAGTTTACCCTAGTGGGAATGGGTGTTTCCCTTTAGGATAACTATCCATCTGATCGAGGGCTCATGCCCCTATTATTAACCCCTTTGCTGCAAAAAGGGATTTTCTCTTAGCCCCTAATTTTATCCAAAGGACCCATGTGACTAGGGCCTAGGAACCATGCGCTAGTCTGAAAGGAGATATCTCTTTCGGCTTTAGGAATTCGAGACTTGTGATTCCACAATCCTCGAAAATAGCCAAAGGAAAAAGTCATGAATCGACGAGGTCCGTCGATCTAGAGATCCAACATAGATCTCTCTTAGTTGTTAGATCGGATGTAGGAAATGAAGGTTAAGCGCTTCGACAAAGTGTTACTTAGGGAGAATAGGAATGGTCTAGCATCAAAGCTCTTGAATGTTGGAGTCACAAAGTTAATTTGGACCATTGAAACTGGAAGGACACATGTCCATAGATCCATGGTTATTTGGGAGTCCCAGGATTCAGTGATATAGGGATGCGTGAGTTTCCCCGAAGCTCTACAAGCCAGAGTAAATCCTGGCCCTAGATGATAGGTACGCGTGGCAACAGATCCAACATGGTTCGAAAGGAAAGACAAGAGATACATGTTGAACTATCGAAGTGACAAGGACCGTTGGATGAACGGGTACGTGGCAAGCAATCCTGTGTTCTAGAAACTTCGTACTCCAGATGAATTTGGCTAAGGATTTCCAACGAGTGAAAAAACTGACGAAGTCACGAACGCTGAAATAGATCTCAGTCATTGATAGGAAGAGGACACGTGGCACTAGATCTGAGAGTCCAAAGACTTATCTTTTTGGGGGATTTGCATTGAGAGGATTCAGTAAGCTCTGAAGCTGGATCCGTGAAGTAATGAGGATCGCAGATCTGTGGATCTATGTGGAATTGTATGGACCGTTAGATTGAAGGACTGAGCAGTTATCAGTTTATGATGATGTGGCTTGATAACATCATTCGATGTGATGTGGACCCGCATTACACGTGCCACATGTCACCTAGTTTTAGACAATTCACATACCCAATGTGCCTTTTAGAGAATGACATGTGTCACCCTATATCGAGGACACATGTCACCCCTCAAACCTCTCCAAGTGTCAGCTCCTAGTTCGTCCCCAAATAGCCAATGTGGCTAGTGACGTATTCAGGACTCTGGGAGTTTGGATAACTTCAACGTTCAAAAGATTTAGGGCGAGACACAATATAGGAATGTTTGACGTAAATCACAGATCACCAAAGGGCGAAAGAGATGTGGCAAGCATTCAAAATATTTGAGTGTAGGTTGATAAAGGAAGGTCCAACTATGATCATCGATCGCCGAACACTGATGGACCAACAATGACCTCCGATGACCGAAATGCCAAAACATAGGATGTTCAACGCTAAACGTTGAATGTTGGTTGTCGAAGGGTGATGGCCTCGTGGTGATATTTTGGGACTTTGTGGATTAGGGAAAAGGAGATTTCCACGCTGAATGTAGAGCCCCTTTTTAACCGTAGGATCTTGGCTGAGGATGTGGACCATTGATTTCCTTTGTTATTCAACGATCTGGGAAATTCGACAAAACCCGTGGAACTCTTGAAACCTGGGAGTTTCGAAGCACTGAAACCTTTGCTAGGAAAACTCTTAGCTCCCGATTTTTAGCCCGAGGTCACGAGGAAGACCCCATTAGCTGGTTCAAGCACATAGTGAGAGATGTAAGTTTTGGGGAAGTTGATTAAGAGGTTTTACTTAAGGGACCAAAAATGAACCAGGGAAAGAGAAAATTTGATGCCCCGTCCCTAGAAAGGATTTTTAGGGGTTGGGTTTGTTACACCACTCACCTCCCTACTTAACAAGAAATATTTATGCATCTAAATATTCCATAAGTAGTCGAGAGGTCTCCCATGTTAGGCACCAAAGAACAAGGCATGAATTGGACAGTTTGTAAGGAGAACTAAGGAAGCTTAATCCACCATCCTTTGTTGGTGAAAGAGAAAGGGGGGATTATGCTGAGGCATGGTTTCTTGGACTCAGGAGGTATTTCCAATTGCATAACTACTCATCAAACCTAGAATCCAAAATTTCCACATACCATTTACATGGGAAAGCTGCAATGTGGTGGGACCAACTGAAGCAAGTTGAGCACATTCATGAGAATATGATCAATTGGAATCAGTTCAAGAAGTATTTTCAAAAGGAGTACCTCTCAGCTCACTTCTATGACAGGAAAATGCAAGCATTATTTGAACGTAGGCTGGGAAGTGCAACCATGGCAGAGTATGAGAAGAAGGTCTTTGGGTTGTTCAAGTATGTGGGGTTTATAAATGATGAGAAGGTGAAAATACAAAGTTTTTTTAGTGGAATTCCATCCTTTTATAAAGAAAGGATTCGATATGATGATCCCAAGGCCTTGAATGAGACCTTTAGGAAGGATAAGTACCTATATGAGCAAGGCCATGGCCAAGAATCCCTACAGAAATCTTGGAAGGATAAGAATAAGGAGAATTTTGATCAGAGGAAGAAGGGTTTCGAACCTCCTTTCAACAGAAATGAACCTAATAAAAATCATCAATACCAGTATGCTAAGGATGAATCCAAGAGAGAAGACCCCTTGGGAAAAAGGGGAATACCACCAATCCAATGTTGGGGATGCAAAGAAGATCACTTGTACAAGGATTTCCAACACAGAAAGGATAGAGTGAAGACCATCAACAACATCCAAGAGAATACAACAATAGCAGACATGGGAAGGATTTATGTAGCTTTAGATGATCAACAAGGAGAGTACCAATCCAATATGATCGAGGTGGAAGGTAAGATTACATTGATCCTAAAATAATGGATAGATTACATTTGGAGAAAATTAAGCTTGGAAAATCAAGCTTGGTTCAACTAGCCACTGGAGCCAAAAGGAGAATCCATGATATGGTCAGAAGTTGTTCCATAAGTCTTAATGGTGTGAATACTAATCCCGATCTAAATATTATACCATTGGGGTCTTATGATATTCTAATTGGAATGGATTGGTTGGACAAACATCATGTTATCCTAGATTGTCACAGCAAGATATTTACATGTCTTGATGGAGATGTAAAACAGAGAACCGTGAAAGGTGTTTCAAGACCCATATCTATAAGGGAGATTTCATCCTTACAGCTGAAGAGATGCTTATGAAAAGGATGTCAATTGTATGCAGCCCATGTGGAGGAGAAAAAAAGGACAAAGGGGCCAAGCCTTGAAGAATTCTCAATACTACAAGAATTTGAAGATGTATTCCAAGAAATACCAAGGTTGCCACAAAAAAGGGAGATAGATTTCTCTATTGATTTAGTGTCAGGAGTTGCCCCGTTGTCAAAAAAACCTTACAAAATGAGTACACCATAATTAAAAGAATTACAAATGTAATTGGAAGAATTGTTGAAGAAAGGGCACATATGTCCAAGTGTTTCACCTTGGGGAGAACTAGTACTTTTTTCAAAAAGAAAGATGGAACTTTGAGGCTGTGTATTGAATTTCGACGGCTGAACAAATCCACTATAAAGAAAAAGTAACCACTACCCAGAATTGATGACCTCTTTTATTAGCTAAGAGTGGCAAAGATATTTTCAAAGATAGACTTGAGATTAGGATACCATCATGTGATAATCAAGGAAGAAGACATCCATAAGACAACCTTTAGAGCTAGGTATGGGCATTATGAATTTGTAGTGGTGCCCTTTGGATTGTCCAATGCACCAACTATCTATATGTTCTTAATGAATGACATATTTAGAAAATACTTGGATAATTTTATCATAGTATTCCTAGATGACATACTTATCTATATTAAGTCAGAGGAAGAGCATGAACATCACCTAATATTAGCATTTCAAGTGCTGAGGGAAGATCAATTGTATGCCAAACTTAGTAAGTGTTATTTTTATCAAGAGAAGATCCATTAATTGGGGCACATTATTTTAGAACAAGGTATAACAATAGATCCAGAGAAGATTGAAGCCACTAGAGGATGGCCAACACCCAGGAATGTTTCAGAAGTTAGATTTATTATGGGGTTAGTTGGTTACTACCGAAGATTTATAGTAGGGTTCTCTAATATTTCTCATCCCATCACTTCTTTGCATAAGAAGGGATTAAATTCGAATGAACAACTGAGGGTGAAGAAAACTTTAATTTTTTGAAGGAATTAGTTACTAGTGCACCTATTTTAAAGATTGTTGACCCAAATGAATGTTTTGTGGTATGCATAGATGCATGCAAGGAAGGACTAGGTGGAGTCCTCACTCAAAATGGACATGCCATTGGTTATGAGTCCATAAATCTTAAAGAACATGAGAGGAACTATGCCACACATGACTTGGAACTAGTTGCCATTGTTAACACATTGAATATGTGGAGGCATTACCTCATGGGAAAGAGATTTGAATTAAGAATGAACCACAGTGGTATGAAGTATCTTTTTGAATATCCAACTTTGAATTCCAGGCAAACAAGATGGCTGAAATTTTTAAGTGAATACAATTTTTATATCAAGCATATCAAAGGAAAAGAAAATAAAGTTGTTGACTAGTAGAAGAATACATCTCATGCATGCTACAACTGTTAGTATGCATTAGTCATATTTAAGGAGCAAAATTTTAGATGATGTTGTCACAGATCATCATTACCTACAGGTAAAAGAAAGCTTATAGTAAGAAAATATACAACATAAAATGAAAGAGTATGAGATGAAGGAAGATGGATTACTTATGCATAAAAATAGAATTTATGTTCCTAGTTCTGGAGAACTAAGGAATTTGGTATTAAAATAAATGCATAATGTTCCATATGTTAGACATCTCGGTTACCAAAAAACAATTGTAGCAACTTAAGAAACCATTTCTTTTGGCCGAGAATGAAAAAGGATGTTTTTTATTACATCACCAGATGTATGGAATGTCAGAGGGTGAAGGATGAACATAGGAAACTAGTGGGTTTGCTACAACCATTACCAATTCCAGAGAAGAAACGGGAAGTGGTAACCATTGACTTTATAACAAAATTGCCCAGGACAACAAGACAACATGATTGAATCATGGTAGTGGTTGATAAATTGACAAACGATGCTCATTTTTTTCCTGTAAAAACAACTCATACAACAGTTAATATTTCATAAATTTACATGAAAGAGATTGCTAGGTTGCATGGGATACCTAAGACAATTGTCTTAGATAGAGATACAAAGTTTTCTTCAAATTTCTGGAGGGGATTATTTAAAGGATTTGGTACAAATATGAACTTTAGCACAACATACCATCCACAATTAGATGGGCAGACATAGAGAGTCAACTGAGTAATTGAAGACATGTTGAGAATGTGTGTGATGGATAAGCCATCTAAGTGGGAAAATTACTTGCACTTGGTTGAGTTTTCCTATAATAACGGGTATCAATCTTCATTGAAAATGAGCCCATTTGAAGCTTTGTATGGTAGGAAATGAAATACTCTAGTAAGTTGTGACAACCCAACATATAGAGTGGTACTTGGGATAGAATTTCTCAAGGGTATGGAAGACCAAATGGTTAAGATTAAGCATAATTTAACGGTAGCTCAAGATAGACAAAAAATGTATGCAGATAAGAGCATGACAACTAGATAATTTAAAGTGGGGGAGCATGTGCTTTTAAAAGTGAAGCCCAAGGAAATCTCTTTGAAGTTGGGTAGTTGTACAAAGATAACAACCAAATTCTGTGGTCCATTTAAGACATTGGAAATTGCTTCCATGAATGTGCATAATGTATTTCATGTCTTTTTGCTAAAAAAAATGTGTACATGATCCTAACCATGGTATTAATTAGCATATGATTCAGGTAGAGACATAGGGATACCTTCAGGTCCAGCCAACACGATTATTGGATAAAAAATTCAAAATTCTCCTAAATCGAGTTATAGAGCTGGCAAAGGTCCAATGGACCTGCTACGATCCTGAAGATGCTACCTAGGAGCATGAAGATGACATGAGGGAGTACCTACAACTTTTTGAATAAATTATGAGATTTTAATCTATGTTTTTTATATGCACTAAGGACAGTGCCAAAATAAGGGGGAGGGGATGTAACACCTCGGGTTTTGAGCTCTGTATTAAATATTGTATTTTTATAAGTCATGAAAGGCTAGAGTGCCCAAACAATTGAAAGAGGCTAGTGTGCCTAGGAAATGTAATGTTTTGATCATTATTAATAATAAATAGATCGTTGGCTGCTAGATAGATAAGGAAAAGAGTTATAGGGGGCCATGATTCCACCAGAGAGGGGCATTGAGGGGCTAAGTACTTATTTTATATTTTATTTACCCATTATTGTTTTAATGGAGAAAAAAAGTTACATGAGCTTCTTGGGGGGTGGGGGTGGAGGCCAAGTGGCTCCTTAATTCCAAGAATTACATAAACCCTTCCTTTGTCTGTTTGGGGCGTTATCACTCCTACTCTCATTCTTGTTCTTCAACTGGTTGCTTCTCCTTCACTCATTCACCCAATTGCTAGTTGTTCACACCTTTCATTGGGATTTCACTCCATTCATTCTTTCACCAAATTTTCTTTCCTCATTCGTGTCTTGTATTGGGAAATGAAAACAAACTATTGAAGAGCAGCCATGGTATGGTTGGCTGTAGAGACTGATGGTGTATTCCATCCATGAATCAAGACCTGCATGTCTAAAATTCTTTGGTTTGGGCTCAATTTTTCTCACAATTGTGAGTCCTGAGAGTCCCAACATGGAGATTTTGGACCAATTGCACTAGAGCCCTGGAAGGAGATGGACCGCCCGAGGAACTACATGGAAAATAAAGGGGTCCATTCTCTTGGGTTGTGCAGGATGGGTAGAAGAGAGCTAGGTACTTGGATTGTTATGGGTGTTGAGAAGCCTGTGAGATCTCGAGTGATGACTGGTTTGGGAAGCCGAGTGACACTCTAGAACCATCCTTGTGGATTCATAGCCCTGCCTCGGGGGTGACACTACTACTGAGACTTGGAACAATAGTGTCTACGGTTGGGTGGAATGTCCTTGGTTTGCAGCCAATTGGTGTCTTATTTTCAGAAAAGATAAGGGCTCTTTGTTATGGTTATTTACATGTGTATGATTTATTCCATGTGTATTTATTTATCTTTGAATTCATTAATTTATAATATGCATGCTTGTTGATTATGACTATGCATGGTTTATTTTATATCATGGAATGAGTATTTATGTCCACATGTGGTTTTCATGTCTCTTAATTAACTCAGAAGTGATTCAGATTGAGATAAGTCACTGTGAAGTGAGTCCTTGGACTGTAACATGCCTTGCCTGCGGGTGACTAGGTGTGCTTCAATCAGATTAAGTGGCGTAGCCCGGCCTATGGGTGGCTGGGTACGTTACAAAAAGGTGTACATATGATGTATTTCTTTAGGTTAAGAGAGATTTTCAACTATTGACAGGTGTAGATTCTCAAACACCAGTGGAAACATTGCAACACGGTCCTTCAATAGGTTGCATATTATCTAGTCATCCAAGTATAATTCTAGAAATTTGTGTAGATAATATTTGAATGATACAATCACTATCATAGAGAATACTATTTTCATAATCTATAATCTAAATAAAATTATATTGTAGTGTAAGAAACCCATGCTATAGAAAATTTGATCTTCTTCTTTTCCTTTTTAGCTATCCTCATTGTTGGAGGGGATAGTTGACTCTGTCAACTAGACCCGACAATTGACCAGATTAAAAGAGAAATAGATTGAGAATGTAGTTGAGTCTGTAAGTCAGTCGTATGTCCAGTTGGGTCAATTGACCGAGGTAGTTAAGAAGTTGTAGCTACCTTGTAATTGAAATATGAATATAAATATGATCATGTATGTAATATAGAAAAGTAAGTCTTATTTATAGCCACTATTGTGATGATATAATATAAAGTGCTTATTGTTGGTCTCCCTACTACTTGCATTCTCTTTCGTCTCTTCTATGTGTTTGTTTGTAGTGTAGCTAGAGAGGTAATGAGGTGGGCGAAGGGCCTAGAGTGATAATAGTGGATGTAATTCAATGTAAGTTGGAATAGGTCCACAATATTATTAAATAAGGCCCACTATGGTAATTAGATATACTAGTGTGAACATAATAAATGTAAGAGGAATTATTAGAAGGTTCTGCTTCTAGAAGGTTCCTCCTCTCGAATGTTCTTAGGTGGTTGGTAGCACTATATAAAAGGGTTCAAGAAATGTAATGGAATTCAAGAAGAAGTATTATATTTGGAGCATGTAGCTCATTAGGAGGTTTCCCCCTCAAACAGGCAAGTGAACATGAGTGGATCCCTTCCATAATAGGATCTGTTGTATAGTGTTGCCCTACCCCAAGGGTTTTCATAATAATAAAGTATGGGATTTCTATATTTTTATTGGATCTATTGAGTGGTATTTTTCTAATCAATCCTTTGGTAATTAACAAGTGGTATTAGATCACTTTATTTGACCAAAAAAAGGGGTAAATATTTTTTTCTCTATTTTAGCATATTTTTTCAAGAAGTCAAAAGGCAAACGCGACACTCCAGAAAAATACTATAGATTTCTATATGGAATTTGTAGATCTCAATTCCTCTTGGGAAAAAAACCAATTAAAAATAAATAAAACGTCTGAAATCGAGTCTGGGAAGTGAAGCTATCATTTTAAAATATGTTAATTTTCAGGGTTTTCTGCAAACAACTGCGCAATTTCGTTGATTTCTATAGCACACGGGGAAGAATTTTCCCAAAAAAATTACAGATATGAGTTCCTCTTTCAAAAATATCCCATTTCAAAAAAACAAACATTCCTACATGGGACCTTGGTTCTCTAAACTACTTCAGCATTATGGTCCACACTTATCCATGGGACCCTGGTATATGGTTGTACACCCTCATAACAAGCGTTGAGGACAACACTTTCATAAGGGAGATGGAATGTAGTGTAGCTAGAGAGGTAATGGGGGAGGTCGAAGGGCCAATAGTGATAATAGTGGAGGCCATTCATTGTAAGGTGGACTATGTCCAATATATTATTAAATAAGTCCCACTATGGCAGTTGTATATATTAGCGTGAACATAATAAATGTAAGAGGACTTATTAGAATTATTTTCTTCTAGAAGGTTTCTCCTCTAGAATGTTCTTAGGTGGTTGGTAGCACTATATAATTGGGTTCAAGCAATGTAATGGAATTCAAGAAGAAATATTGTATTTGGAGTGTGTATCTCACTAGCATGTTTTCCCCTCAAATAGGCAAGTGAACATGATTGGATCCCTTTGGAAATATGATCTGTTGTATGGTGTTTCCATACCTCAAGGGTTTTCATAATAATAAAGTGTGGGTTTTATATATTGTATTGGATTTGTTGTGTGGTATTTTTCTATTCAGGCCTTTGGTACTTGACAGTGTTGTACATCACTGTATAATTCTTGTATGTTGCTCTTTGTAAGGACTACTAGTAACACATGCATACAAACCCCTAGATTATAACATTTGTTCCATCGCCAATAGTTCCTAAACCTGATCTTGTAAAATAATGAACACATAAATCTTGAGTCTAGAAGCAATACATGAGTGGTGGAGAGAAAGGTCAACAATTATTTGAAAAATTATGCACAAAGAAATTGATTGACAATTGCAAAAGTGAGATCCAAATTCTTTGTAGAAACCATGCCAATAAATATATGATAGTAAATGATGTACTATCATCCAATTCCCTCTCACCATAAATAATTCATTATTGGGATGCCACATCTGAACAATATTTGATAATAACCCTTCATTAGGGCTAAAAGTTGGACACTCAAAATACTTGAGCAATCCAAATGCACCCAACATATGATGAGCAACTGGTTTTTCTCTCACCTCAATTTGCAAACCCCGATAGTCATGCTCTCACTAGTGCATCAAAGGATGTTAGGTTAAACTTCACTCAAAGTTGTTAGATAAACAGAGGTGGTTTCAGGCACATGATTTCAAAAGCTCATGGTTTTAGAGTTCATGGATTACACGTAATGAAAGCCTTTAAAAGGTTGGTGATACTCTATTGTAATATGTCAAGAGTTGAGAGGTGAAGGATCACTTAGCCAGGTGCAAGAGATTCTTTGGCTTGGCTAGGTTTGGCCAATATAAATAATAAATCTATTGTTGGTTGGTTTTTCCCACAAGGGTTTTCTAGGATAAATCTCGTGTGATTTATGTGTGTTGTTCCTATGATCTTCTAATTTTTGTCTCTCTCTAATTTTTATTTCCTAACGAATGGTATTGGAGTAAGGTTATCTGTTGCATTAGACTATTATGAAGTTTGAGTCATGGTTTGGCTCCAAGGAGAGTCATTTGACATAGGGAAACATGAAGAGAACCATTACCATTGGGATGAATGAATGTGGAAGACATTTATTATGTTAAAAGTTTTTTTGGTGTGAATATCAGTCACACAGACCATGGAGAGAAAGAGTTCTCTTGTGGATATGTATGCCAAGTTCGATGGTTTGGAGGATGCACATAAAGGATTTTAAATAATGTGTTAATGAGATGTTGCATGAGTATTCACAAAATGGGTTGTCGAAGGAGGTCGTGAGGCCTTATCAACAAATGTAAGAAGTAGTTGGAGATTAATGTAAAGTTAAGGTGAGAGGATGGTGGCATGAGTGTTGGGATGTAATGACAAGGAAAGAGGATGGTGACACAAGTACCAAGATAACAACAATGCAAAAAAAAATGATAAATTTTTTAATGGAGTTGAATGTAAATGGGCATATAAATGTAAGACCTAGTTAGATATGTGTACCCTAGGTTTTAAGTTTCAACAATAAATTATAGACATAGACCTAGGTTATAGGGGGGAGCATGCAGGATTCTCTGATACCTTGACTTTGAGGGAGGTTTGGCCTGATTTGGTCATGGGAAACCCCAAGTCAAGTTTGAAGGGGGGAATGTTAGGTTAAACTTGACTCAGTGAAATATTCAAAGTTGTTATATCAACAATGGTGGTTTCTGGCACATGGATTTGGTAGCCTATGGTTTTAGACCCTATGGGTTACATGTAATGGAAGCCTTTAAAAGGATAGTGATACTCCATTATAATATGTAAATATTTGAGCAGTGAAGTATCACTTGGATGCGGATAGGAGGTTGGGTGACTTGGCCAGGTTTGGCCAAGGGAAATAATAGTGTTATTTTTGGTTGGTATTTCTTGCAAGTGTTTTCTAGGATAAATATCATGTGATTTATGTGTGTTGTTGCTATGATATTGTAATTATTATATTTCTCACATTTTTATTTCCTAACAACTAGTATTAGAGAGATGTTATCTATTTCATGAGACTATCATGAAATTAGAGTTGTGGTTTGGCTCCAAGGAGAGAGGTTTGATGCATGGAACCATGAATAGAAACATTTCCATTGAGATGAATGAATATGGAAGAAATTGATGATGCCATAAGTTTGTTGGATGTGAAGATCAATCACATGGACCATGGAGAGTGAGAGTTATCTTGTGGATATGTATGCCAAGTTTGATAGATTGGAGGATGCATGCAAAGTGTTTGATAGAATGTGTTAACGAGATGTTGCATGAGTATTCACAAAAGTGGGTTATCAGAGGAGGATGTGAGGCTTTATCAACAAATGTAAGAAGCAACTAGAGGAAGAAGTAATGAAAAGGTGAGAGGATCAAGGCATAAGTTCTAGGATGCAACGACAAGGTGAGAGGATGATGGCATAAGTATCAGGATAGTGAAAATGAAAGAAAAAAATAAAAATTTAATGGAGTTGAATGTAAATGGGCATATGACTATAAGACCTGGTTAGAAATGTGTACCTTGGGTTTTAAATTTCACCAACAAAGTTTAGATGTACAACTAGGTGATAGGGAGACCATGCATGATTCTCAGATACCTTGACTTTGTAGGAGGTTTGGCCTAATTTGGTCATGGGAAACCCCAAGTCAAGTTTAAAGTGGGGAATGTTAGGTTAAACTCGACTTGATGAAAGATTCAAAATTGTTAGATAAAAAATGGTGGTTTCGGGAACACGGTTTTGGTAGCTCATGGTTTTAGAGCCCGTGGATTACATGTAATGAAATCCTTTAAAATTTTTGTGATACTCCATTGTAATGTGTCAATAGTTGAGCAATGAATTCTCACTTGGTCAGGGCCAGGAGCTTGGCTGGGTTTGGCCAAGGGAAATAAAAGATATATTATTGGTTATTTTTTCCTGAAAGGGTTTTTCAGGATAAATCTCATGTGATTTATGTGTGTTGTTGCTATGATCTTGTAATTTTTATCTCTCTCACTTTTTTATTTCCTAACAGAGGATTGGCTCTCTAAAATCCCCTGTAACCACAACACAACGTCAAGGTGTCAGTCTCACATCATATGCATAAAAGCTTTCACAATTTTTCACATCACTCACATATTTTTCCTGACTGTACCACCTAACAATTACATAAACCATTACCTGTGTGAATTTCATCCCCATGGTTGTGTTATCTACACGATTGTTAAAAAAAACTTAAATGCACAAACAATACGGGAGCATTAATACCCCTTACCTATTTCTCTTGCTACTCAAATTGACTAACTGATGTATGCATAGGTCATGTTGGAAGGCAATGGGATCCACTAGAATTTGTGCATCCACATTACTACAAGTAAAAATGAGGTGGCATGGTGATCCCACATCCATTATATTTGACCTAGTCACCATGCTGCTCAAGCTCATATGGGAGATTATAAGCTCTATTTTATGAACCATTTACATCATTAGGGTCACCATTTATCATTCTACATGATGGTATGATCCATTAAAAATTTCACACATGTTCCTTGGGACCCCCTATCTTATAAACCATTTCATAGGTACACATTCTCACTATCATTTTTGTCTTTTGATCCCCGTTCCCATGCTAGATTCATTACTATAAGGTATTTTTCACTTCAAGTATTTGGTTTCATGTGTGCAGGTACTTGTCAGTAGGTTCACTATACTTCACCTCATGACATGGCCTTTCCCCAAGCCCTTCAAGTATATACTTCTTCAAAATGGAATGTTGCCACTCCCTCTGAGATAATTTTATTTACCATTATTTTACCCTTAAATATGCCTCTAGGATCCCATTATCTAGTATCACAACAACTTCACCCAATTCTACTTGCACTCGATCGTTGTTTTCTGGTGATTTTCCACCTACATGAGTTGTCTCAAACTTTATCTCCCCTGAAAAATTGACACCCATGTTGTTTTATCCCATAGGATAGAAGTCCAAGTAGTTTTCACTTATTAGAATGAACCTGATACTTCTTCTCATCATATTGCTAGCTAAAACACCAGCGTACTCCCAGATTTTCATCAGTTTTTGGTTGGTTTTGTTGAATTAAATTATATATTTTCATTGGCCCCTCATATTCCCCAACATCATTTGACCATATACATTCCAAATCATCATTCACCCACCCTCACAGAGAATCAACTTTGGGGTGGACACCCTCATTTGTTCTCACTAGACTCTCCTCACCAAGATGATCCATTTGATCATGGGGGGACCCATTTCTGTGTTTTCACATTCAACTCGATCATTTTTCATTTATTTGGTAATTTTAAAACTCACCTTTGATTTAAAACAAGTAATTATACCTAGGCCATCACACCCGATGGTGCAATTTTACCTGGTGTCAGACCTAGTCCCCCTTGGTTGGATCATTTGCGCTGAGTCACCCTGTCTTCATACATCCTTGTCATTGACCACACCTTGTGTATCCTAGTACCCTTCACTATCATCCCATTGTTTTTACCCATAAATACCAACTCTTTGCAGCCATGTCACCTTCAGTTACAATTTGACAATACATTGCCCATATATGATTATCCCCTTGAATTCATATCACTTTTTGTCCCATTGGTTCTTTGACTTCCTCCATTATCATTCATCAATTATAATTTGACTGAGGGAAGTCTTGAGTTCCATTTACCATCAACCTTTTCCATATTTATCAATAACACATCACTCTTACACATTCAATATCTGGTTCATAAGTCAGTTGATTTCAAGGGGCACTTCGCCCTTTACAATCGTCGCTTCATTCCCATCGAAAAAAACACCAGTTTCCAAGAATGTTGTAGTATCTCGGTTCCATTGTCATAAAAATGGTGAACCCTATATGGGACAAGGACAATCATCATTTTTTTGTACTTCCATTGACCCCCCTAGTGTTCAACATCAACACATATCCACACTAGGATGGGTCTTACTTTATGATAGTTACAATTTCCAGTTCTAGTTAAAGACCCCTAGGCTTGACAAGCCATCAATGCCATCAATAATGAACATATATTCCAAGTGTTCATTTCAAGCTCTAGGGTAATTTCTTCTCAAGAATAGTCATTTGTTGTTACCAACGCCCTTGAGGGAACTATATATTTTTACTTCATAAATTTTCTAGTTATAATATCACCAAGTCCTTCATACTTTTGATGATTAGAAAAAATCCCTCAACTTTTTTTCCTCTATTGTAATCATTTTTATTTATGGAATAAGCATGGGGCATGCCCACCTCATTTGTATAAAGAAATTTTATTTTTAGGTAGGATTTTGCTCTTGGAGGTGGATCTCTCCTCCCTCCATGGGTCATCCTTGTTCACTCTAACCTTTTTTTCTATCTCTCTCTACACAAGAATCAATTCCCTAACAAAATAAACAATGATGTATTTCAGTGATACATCTACTCCTAACCTCAAATGTCAAGGGGCATATGTTAATATATATATATATATATATATATAGATATATATATATATATATATATATAGGAGATTACCAGAAGAGTCATCGGTTAAGTGGTTGCAACAAGAAAAAAATTAAAAATGAATTAGTTGCAACTAGAAGTGGAGAGTTTACTATTTATGGATAACATGGTTGTAAGTGGACAAAGTGGGTTAGCCCCAAAATAAGGAAGTTGGGTAAGTTGTTTAGAATATAACCACTAGAGGAAGCTACTTGGAGAAGTATAAATAACAGAGAAAGGGTCTCTTATGTGTATGATATTTGAGCATATTGAATATCCATTTGTGAAAGGTTATTTGGGAGGTATAATTGATAAAGCAGATTTGTGACAGAAAAATAGTGGTAGAAAAAGTGTGGCAGAAAAATTGCAGTAGAAAAATAGCGGCAGAAAAAGAGCGACAAAAAAATCACAACAGAAAAAGTGTGGAAGGAAAATAGCAACAAAAGAATTGCGACAACAAAACCAGGACAACTGAATCACGACAACATATTTGGTAGCTGCGGAATGTTGGCAGTTTGGTAACCACATCAGATTTTCATATTGGAATTGTTCCAATATTTGCATGGTATGGTATAGGTATTGATGATTTCTACAGGACTAAAGGTATGGTTTTGGCACATGGTATTGTGTAAGGGTTTATGATATTTGGTTTATGGAGAGTATGGTGTATTGATAGAGGTATATTGTTGGCTAACTTGGTGATATTGTGCATATGGTTGAGAGTTTACTTGATGATTGATCTTTGTGAGTAGATTCGATTTGGATGATGATATTGAGTAGACATGTTGACATGACAAGTTTTTTTGACAGGTTGTGTTGTGCATATTTGATGCACTTGTCTTGGTATAGACTGTTGGTACAATTTGACAGATTGTTTTTTGTCTACAAGCTGGGTCATGTACTTGAGGATTGGATTCCTCTTCTCAGTTGGTGTTGAGATCTGCAGGCTAGGTCTTGAATTGAGAGTTGGTGCTCTCATTGAGTTGATGCTCATTACAGTTGGTTTTGATAAACCCAAAGCATTGTAGTTCGTAATAAAAAATAAACTTATACATATATCTGGTGTTCATTGTGTTCTTTATTGTGATGGTGAATAGTTATTTATTGTTAATATATGTCATTGAGATATATTTACATGCAATAAACTAAGTGTGAATAGAAGTAATGAGTAATGATGTTGTGAATGGTGATGGCTAACTAAAGTTTTGTAAAGGAGTAAAAATATCCCTATAATGATTCACCCCCCCTCTTGGTGTGGTCGGTGTGTCCAACATTTGGTATCAGAGCAGGCCTTCACTATAAGTCTTACAATCTTGGAGGATATCCATGGACACACAAATGGATGATGAAGTTCCAATCTTTAATGAGACAGATTATTCAGTATGGAGAACAAAAATGAAAGGGTATGTGAAGGAAAAAGAAGCAAGTGTTTGGAAAGAAACTATTGGTGGATCATTTCCCTTGAAGAATAAGTCAAATTTTGCATCTCAAAAGGAAGAAAAGAAGAATGGTGCATTATCTCTCAATACCATTTTCAATGGACTCTTAAGTTCTATCAAAGAAAGCATGGGACAATGTACTTCCTCCAAGGATATATGGATGAAGCTAGAGAAGGTATATCAAGACAAATAAGAAAATTCCATCAAGAACAATGAAGGTAAAGACTCTCCAAAATATTATGATTACAATACACCTATTGAATTTGAATGTTCTCTTACAAACGAAGAGGAAGATATAGTAGAAGTTTGTGTAGATGAAGAAGAAAAGTTGTTGAAGTTTAAATATTTTTTTTTATCTAAGTTAGGTGATCTTAGCATGGAAATAGAACATTATTCCATTGCTTGTGAGTATCTTTAAAAATACACTAATGAATTCCTAGAAAAGTACCCAAAGCATATAATGGAACTAAAAAAAATTCTCAAAGACTAAGAATAAAGTAAAAAGACTCAATTATAAGAAAAAGAAGAAGAGATCAAAAGACTAAATAATGAAATAATTAATCAAGCATAAGAAAATAAGAAGGTATATGATGAGCTTAGCAAAAGTCTTAAAGTTAATTTCAATCTTAAGACCAAAATTGAAGAATCCAAAAGAATAGAGGAACTATTGAAGAATCAAGTAAATGAAAAGGAAGAGTCATGCCATAAGTTGGAAGCCAAAGTTGTTGATCTTAGAAAGAAAGTAGAGAATTCAAACACTCACATCAAATTCATGAACAACTCAACAATGTTGTATGAGATCCTAGATAGCCAAAGATCACCAAATGATAAATCATGGCTTGGATACAACAAGAAAGCTACTCACCTTGAAACTAGCAACTTCTAAGAAGCAATGCTTCAAGTCAAGCACCTACACAAAGAAATAAAATATTTAGAAGATCGGAACAAGGAAGACACCAAGAAGCAGGTCTTACACCTCAAAGCAAGTTCAAAAGATAGACACCTTCAAGGTCGACACCAAAGCACATGTATGAAAATGTTTTCCATGGCCAGTGCTTCTCATGTAATGAATATGGCCATGAAGCTTTGGATTGTAGACAATATGCAAGGAAAGATGTTGGAAGGTTCTATAACATCCTGATATTTTGGAGATGTAATCAAATGGGACACATTGTTGCTCATTGTCACACCATGAGATGTTAAATTTGTAGTGGGTTTGGCCACAAATCTCAGGATTGCTATAATTTAAGGAGCCAGTAAATGAGGAGTGCTTCATATATCATGGAAAGAAGAGCACATGTAACTTGTATGGAAGACAGTTTTGAAAGGATGGAAGCTCAAAGTACAAGTACATATAAATCACGACACTCTCAGAAGTGGATGAAGAATACTGAACAACAAGACATGAATGAAGGAATAAAGAATCAATAAAGGTTCACTCTTTCTGAAGCATATGTGAGATATTGTGGGAGAAGTCATGTATGTACGTGAGGTGGCCTATAGAGAGGTCACGTGCATACATGAGCTGTCTGTGGAAAAAGGTGTGTACCTGTGGAAAAATCCTCAAGAAGAGGAGTGTATAGATGATTTGCAACAAGGTTTTATGGTATAACTCTATTTTGCAGGGTCTGACATGGTTTGTTGCACTTTTTCATGATTATATGCTTGCGTGTGTGTTTGATGTATGTATGGTGATGAAATATGGTTGAGTATTGAAGCTTATCTATCTTGGATGCGTGGTACAAACTTTATTGTGTGGAGTGATGCATTCCTGATAAGGTATAATGATGGTTATGTTCTCAATGATGTTATGACACCTTGTCTATGAGATATATCATGATGATGTGATGTTGTCTAGAGATGTATCATTGATCTATTGAGGGACACTCTTAGTACATGTTTATAGGTACTATCAGTTTCTTAGTACTTGTTGCAGTGAATGGTTTTTGAGGAAGATATGTCATGGTACAAGGTTGGTACATATGTGAGATCCATTAATATATCTTATGATGTATTGTTAGAGGCATATTTGTTGGATTTCTTGGTGCATGCATTTGGCATATGGTTGAGCTACATATTGGGACATTTAGTTGATGAGTTGAAGAGGTGGTTATGTTGTACATAATTGATGAGTCATAACTTGATCTATAGTTGATGCATGATTGGTACATACTAGATACATGGTTGTGGCACTTGGTTCATGATAGAGTCATATCATGAGTTATATGATATTTGTTTGAGGCATGTGGTTGGCATGTTGTATGGTTGATGATGTTACTGATGATCTTGATACGCATTTGGCACATGGTTAATACAATTTAGTGATGATATCTTGTATGGTGTTGATGTACATACTTGATATACATGGTTGTGTGCATGATTGGCACATGGTCCAAGGATCATTGTTCTTTTGATGTAGTTGAGTAGTTAATCAGTGTTCTGGTTGAGAAACAACACTTGTAGTAGAAGCATATTGCAATAGTAGCATATTTTTCATCTTGCAGAGAATATAGGGGGAGCCATACCCACATGGGGAGTTATTATTTTTCCCATGATCAGTTACATAGGCATGATTCTAGGAGGAGAGACAATTGGAAGCCATATCATCAACATTACATCATAGTGATTTCCCTTTTCAAAGGGAGAGAGATTCATCAAATTCATGGAGAACAACCCACATGATAGTGCATCCAAGGGGAGTGGCCTCACGGACAATTTATTCAGGGGGAGAAACCCCAAAGAGATAGACCCTTTTCCATTGATGTCAAAGGGGGAGAGATAGTCACATTGATCCGGAGATGGCCATTGATGAGGAGTGATGATCACGGAGGGAACATGAGAATTACCATGTCTCGGTGTTTCCATCAATGATTGGTTTTGACATCAATGTTGGTGTTTCCATCAGTGCTAAAGGGGGAGATTGTTGTACTATGTTGCCATTTATGTTAAGGGATTGATGTCAAATGCATTGATGTCAAGTATTTTTATAATGATGTGTTTGTATGATTGATGTATTATTGGATCACGTGGTCATTGATGTAATTGATGTCAGATGGTTGATGTCATGTGGTGTCATAGTGTTGTATCATTGATTTCATTTCATGGTTGAGAGGAATTACGAAATGGATGAACTCCAAAGTGATCCCCTTATGGGGCAAGCCCTTAGGGGAAGACGCTCTTGGATAAAGTTCTCAAAGTGGTCCCCTTATGGTGAAATCCCTCATGGGAAGACACTTTGTAAATTCCAAATGGTTAAGTGGTTGAGTCATCCTAGATGTGTGGTTTGGGACTCAAGTTTGTTTGAGGGATAATGTAATGAAGATCAATGAATTTGAGACTATTCTAGATGGATAATGTTCATCATTTTGTTTTCGATGGTATGTGGAATGCCACCTAAATCCTCACGGTTAGAGAGTTATGGCCATGTGAAGTTGGAGAACCCTCATGAGTTCTCTAGAATCCCTTAGAAGGTCAAAGAAGTAAAATTATTCTAGAAGCTCCTAGAAGAAGTTGATGAGTCAAATTGGTTATTCATGGGTTAAGTGGTTACAAAAAGAAAATAATTAAAAATAAATTAGTTGCAACTAGAAGTGGAGAGTTTAATGCTTGTGGATAAAGTGGTTGTAAGTGGACAAAGTGGGTTATCCCCAAAAGAAAGAAGTTGGGTAAGTTGGTTAGAAGCTAACCCCTAGAAGAAGCTACTTGGAGAAGTATAAATAAGAGAGAAAGGGTCTCTTATGTGTATGATATTTGAGCATATTGAATATCCATTTGTGAAAGGTTATTTGGGAGGTATTATTGATAGAGAATATTCGCGGTATAAAAATCACAGCAAAAAAAGTGCGGCAAAAAAATCACGGCAAAAAAATGGCGGCAGAAAAAGTGCGACAGAAGAATCGCAACAGAAGAATAACGGTAGAAAAACTGCGACAGTTGAATCATGGCATCAGAACCACGACAGCTAAATCATGGCAGCAGAACTGTGACAACAGAATCGCAACATCAGAATCATGACATCAGAATCGCGACATCGGAATCGCGGGAAAAAAAATGCGACAACAGATTTGACAGCTGCAGAAGGTTGGTAGTTTGGTAACCACATCAGATTTGCATATTGGAATATTTCCAATTGTTTCATGGTATGGTATAGCTATGGATGATTTCTACATGACTAAAGGTATGGTTTTGGCAAATGGTCTTGTGTAAGGGTTTATGGTATTTGGTTTATGGAGAGTATGGTGTATTACTAGAGGTATCTTGTTGGTTAACTTGGTGATATTGCACATATGGTTGAGAGTTGACTTGATGTTTGATATTTGTGATTAGATTATATTTGGATGATGAGATTGATGAGACAGGTTGAGATGACAGGTTTTTTTGACAGTTTGTTTTGTGCATAGTTGATGCACTTGTCTTGCTATAGACTGTTGGTACAGTTTGACAAATTGCTTTCTGTCTACAAGATGGATATTGTACTTGAGAATTGGATTCCTCTTCTCAGTTGGTGCTCAGATTTGCAGGTTGGGTCTTGCATTGAGATTTGGTGCTCATTTCAGTTGGTGTCGATAAACCCCAAGGATTGTAGTACGTAATACAAAATAATCTTATACATATATCTGGTGTTCATTATGTTCTTTATTGTGATGGTGAATAGTTTTTTATTGTTAATATATGTCATTGAGATATATTTACATAAAATCAAGTATGTGTGAATATAAGTAATGAGTAATGATGTTGTGAATGGTTATGGATAACTAAAGTTTTGTAAAGGAGTAAAAAGATCCCTACACTGATTCATCCCCCCTCTCAGTGTGGTCGATGTGTCCAACAATGGGGAGCCAAAAATAAGTGGCATGTCTTTCCCACCTGAAACCAGTGGCTTCTGAGCTTGATGAAATCCTATAAAATGATGCCATGGGTATGCATACAAAATATAGTATCAAAAGCATTATTATGTTTTTTGAATGATTTTGGAGAATCCTCTTTTCCTAAGGTCTCATTCCTACATCCATAGTGTCATCACTCCGTAATTTCCCTTGGATGCGGGAGGGAAACCACATAGGTACCAAAGACCACTTTGGGCTTTGAATATGGCCTTTCCAAACCAGAGAGGGATCTCTCAATGAAAATTAGGCCCAGTGGACATATCTGAAATAGAAATAAGGTTTTAAGATGTGGTGGCAGAGCAGAGAAATAAATCCATTGGGCATGGAGTCAAATTTGAAGAAAATGGAAATATCAGTGACTGGTGGTAGAACTATCAAGGAAGAAGAGGCTAGATAGGTGATAATATTTCAGTTTAAATATTTTTGTTGTATGATGGAAGAAATGGAAAAACATTAACCACATTTAGAGCACCAATTGAGATGAATTCTAATTGGGTTAAGAAGAGATAACAGTACTTAAATTGCTTGAATCTAAAGCATCAATATCAAATGAATTCTAGACCATTAGATTTCCAATTTAAGCATATAAAGGTTGCATATGAAATGAGAAAATAAAATAGGAAATACATACATGAGAGGGAAACACACTTCATATCACCATCACAAGAATCTCTGGTATGAATAACATTGTACGTTTTCACTAATATTCCATTAAACTTTAGAAAAATTACAAAATGTTCAAAATAAATCTCCTCTATGTTTCTTCCAACTCATTAGTCAATAAAAATTATATTCATTTATCTCTCTCTCTCTCTCTCTCTCTCTCTCTCTCTCTCTCTCTCTGTATATATATATATATATATATATATATATATATATATATATATATAGAGAGAGAGAGAGAGAGAGAGAGAGAGAGAGAGAATACTCTTCCCCAAGCTTACGAGGTCGAGCTAAACTACTTACCAAAGTTGGATCTGGTTACAAAATAATAGCAACATGTTTAGAACTGCCTCCTAGGAAACAAGAATCAATTTTCAGGAAAATAGGGGTCAAAGATAACATCACATCTCTCTAATAACGATATAAATTACAAAATTGAGAGAGGTTTTTGTGAATAGGCTCATCCTTTACAAAATACTATTTAATTTTTCCAAAATTCCTCTCCAAAGTCTTGATATACGCACCCAAATATAATGACTAAAACATGAAATCATTAAATGTTTAAATCTGAAAAATAGGTTGTAAAGATCCATTCGAATCTTCCAAAACATGACACCTGTGAAGAAACTGAGAGAAATTTTTGTGAATGAGTTTTTTCGTGACAAAATCCTTTTTCAGCTTTCAAATATTCCTTTCCATGTGGTCAGACAATGAGTTTGAAGTTGACTGCAAAAACAATTATTTCCAGAACTTGCATAACGAACTTGCAGAGCGAGTTTCCTTTTGACATTTTCTTCTATTGTTTGGCTCTGATTGATGACTGAAGGTAACTGATTGATAGTTTTACACTTGATTTATGATAATCATCCCTAGGACCACTTCATTACCCTTCCAAACACCATTTTCTTCAACATCCTAATATATGTCAAATACTCGATTCAGACTTTGACCCTTGAGCAAATTATAGGACACTAGCATTGGCTCTAATGGGGATGTTTTCATCCCTCTGAGGAAGAAAAGAACCTTCTCACCAAGTTCCTTCATCCATTGGGTTGTTCCCACCCTCCAAACTGACTTGTGTCCTTCTCCAACTAAAATTAAACCCACTTTTCAAACTAAAAACCAAAACTATACACTGAAACTATGCATGTTGCAAACTGAAAACTGAAATGAAAACTCACTACTGAAAAATATGCTTAGAGTGCTGATCTTATTCACACACCTACCCACTCTAACTGATCCATGAGTTTTTAATCAAGTGAAATCAAAGATCCAATGAAACCATATGATCACTTTATCCACTATTTTATTTTCTTGCATATCTTTGTTCAGGAACAAAATGCAATACTTTCTTAACAACAACTCAAATAAAAACTTGTAGTTAAACTCAATATTGAAAAAAAATTAAAAGTATGAAAGTTTGAGTTGACTTACTGACTCCAATAACACTGCAAAAGGATCCTAACAAATATGTGAATTGATATGAATTTGTATCATCCCTCCCATTTCTCTTTTGTTTTCATAAAAGATTAATTGATAACTATCATAAAAGGGCTGAGAATCTACATAAGATTGCGCCAATAAAACCTTTGTTGGCATGAAATATATGGTTGATTCTGACACTAACTCGTCATCTCCTCCATCTTCAAGTTCATGGTTGTCCAATGGCTAAAAAATTTGACTACTAAAATCCTCCATATAATCAGCTACATGATTATTAAAATCCTGTTGACGGGCGAAATCGACCGTCCATCAACTGAGAGAGTGGAACCGGTCTGGGGTTGTCTAATAAACCAAGTCGTTTGGAATGAACCATCCTGACGGGTTTAGCGGCTCCGTTAGCCGATCTAAGGTCCTAGGAAAACCAAAGAGAAAACTAATCTAAACTAACTAATCTAACTAAAACAAATAAAACAAACTAAACTAACATAAAACTAAATAAAACAAACTAAACTAACTAACTAACTAGTACACTAATCTAATTAAAACTAACTACTAAACAAACTAACTAATCTACTATCTATATATACAAACTACTAACTAATATTATACTAACTACTATCAGAAATATAACTTATTCACAAATATACAATATCTACAAAATACAGATTTAAATAAAACCTGGAAAACTCATTTACAATCTTCCCTAAGACAGAGAAAGGTATTTCTTTTTTGGTTTTATAATTTTATACATAAGACATAAAACTCACTGAAATTAAACGATATAATATACTAATTACAAATATATTTAACTAAAATACTAACAAATATACTAAACAAACAAATGACAAACTGACCTGGAAACGCTCCAGATTTGTCCTGTGTATGATGACTTCGAAGCTGGTCGGAGGAAGGAAACTCGCACCGGATGATCCAAAAGCTTCTCGTAAACGATAGGCTGCACTGCTCTTTGAGTTGTTTACAGGACAAACAAGACATAAAAAATCATAACAATTATAAGATTTATAAATCTCTGCAATAAGGGAAACCTGTTATGCAAAAACTTATACTTAATAATTCAACTCATGAAGAAGAGAAATCTGCCATTCACAAACTGAATCAAACAATTGCTATGTTTTTTATATACTTGGAAGAAATCAGGTATGGATTATATTGATTAAATCATATCATTTGCAAAATACTAAGATAGCTAAAGTAGTCATTAACCAAATGCAAATTGATACACATAAACATAAAACAAAATATTGATATTGTGAAAAGCTAAAGCTGCCGCAGAATATCAAATTCTGTCTCAGTCTGTATTAAAATTCCATATCCTTGTTCTCCCACGAATGAGGATGATATTATTACAAAAATAATAGGTATTTATAAGTTTCTCCACAGGGTAAAACCTCCCTGTGGAAGTTAAAACTGTTTTACAAAAATCTGGGAAGATCTCCCAATGTTCAACTAAACTAGGAAATTAAAAATGCAAGTAAAATATCCAAACATCCTCTAAACTGTCCATCAAATCCCATGCAATTTTGGATTCACCTAAACAGGTCAGAAATAGACAAGTTAGAGAGTCTTTTATTAATAAAAATTTAATTCTACAGACTTAGCTACAGAATCATCTGATTCTGTAGCTAGTCTAAAATAATATACAGAATCGGAATTGAAATCGAATCGAATCTTTGAATGAGATTTAATTTAATTATCATTTAACAGCCATTTGAAAATGATTTATTCAATTGGAGCATTCGAAATCAAAACAGAATCGTAAAATCATTCAACTCTGATTATTTAATTACCAGTGCAACCAATAAAAACAAATCTAATGCATTTGTTATGCCGTTATACCAACAGGAGATATAATCAAATTGAACCGAATCGTTTGCAATTCGTTGTAACGACATAGCAAACAAGGTGTATCATAGTGCGTAAGAGATACCCAATCGCGTTTTTTCCAACTGAGGTAAGCAAGATTAATTACATTGAATGAATCGTAACCGAATTTGAAAACACAGTCAATCAAATCGTTTCATAACCACTTGAATCTAACATTTTTTTAATCTTTTGATATCAATTTGAAACGATTATAATTCGACAGGATCATTCCAATCGTTATGATTGAGTTGACACAGAAAATGGTCTATGCCAGGAATAGATTAATTAAAATTCGGTGTGCAAATCAATTTAATACAAAATCATAACAGGCTTGGTAGAATTTTTAATTCGTTGTGGCCAATTTGGGCAAACAGGGTTGATCAACTTTAATCAAAATGAAATCGTTCTCATTAACGAATCAATTGGCAGAGGTTTATCATAGTTGTCACGAATCGAATCAATTCCATGATTCGGGCACAACTGTACGTATTGTTTTCTAAAAACAGAGTAGTTTGTTTCCCACATAAGAGTCGAACAGAGCAATATCTCAGTTTTGAACATCGTAAGAAATAACATATCGTAACAATCAGTTCAATCAAATTATTTGCCAATCGTAGCATATAGATCATAACAAAATCAAATCTGAATATGATTGTGTTCTAAACTGAGTATGAAATTTTTTTTTGAAATCGGATACACGCCAATCCATTCGAAAACACACTATTAATTTTGTCGACTAAATAAGGCAAACCAGTCAATCAAATCAAAACACATACCACTCAAATCCAATCAGAATCTATCGATCTCTATACTGGGGATGATCGGATTGTATATCGGATCGACATTTCAAAACAAAACTATATATAGAATGTACATGGTTATAACAGAGTGATTCAAGACATAACCATTTAAAAACTGAATTCGAATCATTATAGCAAACTAGATTGTTTACAAAACAAAATAATGTGAAAACCATACCTGTGTAGCAACGAGACCAATTGATTATGCCAACTTGGAATTCACAACAGTCGTGGCTGATTCCACGTTTTTAAACAAGATAGAGCCAGTCGTCTTTTGTTTTTCATCCACTGCTTGAAGCTTGGCCTTTTGTCTAGTCAGGGCTACAATCTGGTCTTCCAAAGATTGAATCTTTGACTGGAGTATAGGAACATCATTATAATATCACTCCAACCACGAATTGCATTGATCACAGGGTGACACTGTAGGTTTAGACAGAGCAGGAGAGGGTTTGGGCAAATGACCGAGGGCTTCACAAGGCAACTTAATGCCTGGGTAGTTAGGGTCGTCTTTTAGGCAGGGGGGTAGGTTTGACACAAAGTCATACGAGGGTTCGGCACACAAACCTTGTGAATAAGGGTATTCGTTGGTCAAGAAACGCTCAACTTCCAAATCAGAGTCCTCACTCAACACAATAGGGTTAGGCTCAATAGGGGGCTTTGGCTTATTCCTTGCCATCCGTGAAATCAAACGTGCATTCCTTTTCCCTTTAGCATTTGCAGTGAGGTTCAGCTTGGGCATTTTTGTCACCGGCTTAACAGTCTCAACACTCTTAGTCGCAGTGTGGGGTAGGTCGATAGGAGGGTCAACCAAGGGTTTAGGTAGTAGGACATGGTAGGGCACCGGGGGTACATCCTTTGTTTCAGTTACCACAGGTTTATCAACCTGTATAGGATCGATGTCTTCAAAGCCATTACGGGAGATGAAGGCCTTCCAAATGTCACCAAGAAAACTCAAATGATAAACAACAATGAGCTTGATAAGCCCATGATGAAATAAGTTGTTGTCAGCCCTGTGTCTCTTAAACTTTTTAGACATCTTATACAAGCTCCGATGAAAATAGAACGGCATGTTTAGGGGATAACCTATGAAAATCATCAATAGACGTAGGTGATAAAGGAATACAAGCCCATATCTGCCTTCGCAGGTGACAAACTGCTTGATTATCATTAACAAATCATGCCATCTTTGTTTAAGCATAGTCACGAGCATACCTTTATCACAGGAGGTGATTTTGCGCGATTGAAACAACAATGTCCACGGAACTTCTTCGACCTTGCAATTCTTAAACCACCGCTGTCCAAAAGTAGATAACCCCATAGCCGAGCTGATGAACTGTTCATCAATATCCAACTGTACATTGCCTACTTTGGCTCGATAGCCATCGAAGGTTGTAGCAAACTGTCGGGCTACACACAAGTTAAAACCCTCAAAACGTTTCACGAAGGTAAGCCATCCACTCTCTGCCAAATCTTGGCAGGCATTGTCAAACATCAATAGGGCCTGGTTGCCATTAGGTTCAACTCTCACGACTGGGGCCATGGTGTCGAATGCATGGTAAGGGTTTGGTTCGAATTCACCAACACATATAGGAGCAGAGCTATTCAGTCTAACAACAATGAACGAGCAAAAGGGGTAAGCATTAATGCGCGCATGCGAGGGTGGTGGAGTCATTCACTACTATGCAAGATAGTTATGGTAGAGTACAACCGCCAAATTTCATAGTTGTTTAAACAATCATAATAGTTCAACCATTGAGTTATGCGTACAACCAAAGAATCAAATGGTGAGTGCTATGCCAACGCGCCAAATCAAACTTTAAAGTATAGTTTTTAAAATATCGACATTCAACATAAAACCAACACCAAATATTAGCCATGCGCCATAGTATAAGTATTTAACCAATGTGCCGAACGAATTCATAATAGTTGACAAGCCAAAAGCTATAAAAGATTAACATAAGGATTATATCATATATATAAAAACTTAATCTAACCCCTATGCAATTCATAGAATCAATAATTAGGCAAGTCATAAAAAGTATAAATCCATATGCTCAATGCCTCACAAACTTAATAAAATCAAGTTATGCAATCAATATAAAAATTTCCAATGAGCATAGTTCAAAACTCCTTTCAACCACATAACGATAAACAAAAGGTAAGTGCAGTAGAAATATCGATAAAAAGATCATGACAGTTCAGATAGTGATCGAAATGTGACTTCGAAAGGAAAAGTTTTCATGCTTACAGTCGTGAAAACTTAATGAAGACAAATTTGCAAATGTCGCAATAAATGAAAGTGTTGTCTATTTGAAAATGCGACGAAAAATTTGATGTTCGCAAGACATAGGTGTAGGCAGCTTATAGGATCATAAAAAAAATTGATTTGGCTGCCAACAATGGTGACACACTGGTAGAAGCAGTTATCTCTGTCAAAAGGAACAAATTCAGATTAGGACATCAAAGAAAATTTCGACTCAAAAATAACAATCAGAAAATTGTACTAACATCATTATCAATCATTTTTTTCAGCAGTGTTTTAAAAGATGAAAACCAATAACAGTCTTAAGGTCAGCAAGTCATGATATTAAAGATAAAATCTTCAATACTGTTGGCATGGCCACTGCTGCCAGTAGGCATCCATAGCCTCGACAGGGTTGCCATTTAACCCACTCTGACATTTGTATCCTGTCAAGAAGTTCTAGATCAGAATAAAGGACATTAAAGAGGTTTCTTATATTTTTTACAGATTTTCATGTACCCGACATTGCTTTGCTACCAGCAGGCCTGTTCAATACCCCGAAGAAGTTGTCTTGGCGCCATGCTTGCATTTACCCGCTGCCAACAGACCTGTTCAGTATCCCGGCGGGTTTACAAGCACTTCCCACAGCTCTTATTAATAATTTTCTTTGTTTTTTTTTCTTTTATAGATAGCTGAGTGGGGTGATGCTGAAAGTCTTGATATTTATACATATTTTTCAGACCTCATCAGAATTTTTTTTTAGCACTGTCCTTTATTAAGCTCTAGAGATGTTTTATTTCTAAAACACTTCCTATGACAGGGAGACATTTTTTTTTGAGTCATTCCTTTACGGAAAAGGGACAACGTAAAAAGATCATAGATGATCATGATGAGATTTGCTCAAAGATTGAAATCAATACACTTCTTTCAGACAACAAAATTTTCCAACATAGGCATCAGTTTCAAAGATATACCATTGATGTTTGTACAAATTTTCAGAAGTTATTTCAGCGAAAAAAAAATAAATTATCATCTTTGTCTGAATGGCTCAGTGTATAGGTATGTGTATGTCAAAAAACACAAACTGATCAATTCAAATCAAAATAAAAAACAAAAAGTAAACGAAAACACAAACAAAAGCAAAAATTATACATAATATACAAGGGTAGTTATCAAGCAAAGTATCTCTTCAGGGCTTGGCCATTCACCGGATAGGTGTCAAGCTGCCCTTCAAGATTCTACAATCGAAAGAAACTAGGACCCAACTTTTCAGCAATCAAAAATGGTCCAAGCCATAAGTTTTGAAATTTGGTGTGCTCACCCTTTCCTTCGTGTGGTTTGTCCCACTTTAAAACGAGATCGCCTACTTCAAAATTCCTATCAGAAGCAGAATTAGAATCGAACCATATTTTAATTAATTGTTGATGTTGATCTAACTTATGCTTAGCTTGGGCTCTTACTTCTTCCAACTTCATCAAAGTGTTAATTCGACTTTCTAAAGGGGGACAATCTTCTTCTTGGACCTTTTGTGAGAACTGAAGCGAAGGAAGAAGAATGTGAGGTGGCAGAATTGTTTCTCTACCATAAACGAGAAAAAAGAGGGAGTTACCTATAGCGGCTTTGGGTGTTACCCTATTAGCCCACAGTGCATTCAGCAGTGCATTGTACCAATTCTTGTGATTTTCAGCCACGGTTCTCTTGATAATTTTAATCAAGTTCTTGTTAGTTGATTCTGCTAAGCCGTTGCCCTGGGGGTAGTAACTAGCATAATACTTCAGCTTTATTCCTTTCTCCAAAGCAAACTCGCTCATCTCAAGAGAAGAAAAGTATGAAGCGTTGTCGAAGACTAGACAATCAGGAATACCGAAACGAGTGATAATATTTGAGTTTAGAAAAGCGATTACCTGACTGGTGTTAACAGTTCTTAGCGCAGCAGCTTCAGACCATCGTGTAAAGTAGTCTGTGGCTGTCACAATATACTTGTGCTATTGCGAGGATGGAGGGTTAACAGGACCTATGTTGTCAAGGCCCCATTGCTGGAAAGGAGAATCTACTGAAACGGGTTGCAAGGGAAAGGCTGGTTTTTGTAATCACCCTGATGCTTTCTGACAGATGATACATTTACGACACAAGGCATGGGCGTCCCTAAAAAGTGTGGGCTAGTAATAACCGACTCTTAAAACCTTATGAGCAGTGGTGTCACCACCGAAGTGGCCACCAGCTTCTCCTGCATGCAACTCGAACAAGACTTTTTCTGCTTCGCCTTTCTCGAGACAACACATCAGTACATCGTCAAAATTCTGACGAAACAGTATACCGTTAACTAGATGAAAGGAGGCGGACTTTAGTCTCAATGCTCTTCTTTTGGCGGGTTCAAGGTGACGGGGTGCTGACCCATGTTCAAGACAGAATCTAATATCGTCGTACCAGGGACTAACGAGGTTTTGTGTGAAACAGATCAAACTTTGATCGCTTTGTCCTAGGTTTGATGTATCACTATCTTCTTGCTTTCTTGTTTCCGAATCAACAACCAACTTACACAATCCTTGGCCTCTCACGATCTGAGATGGGGTGATGTCTAAGTCATACTCCTGCAAGGAGGTGACCCAGTTAGCTCTTTTCTCTCCTAACTCCTTCTGCACTAACAAGTTTTTTACTGCAGGGTAGGGGACAATGACTTTCATCCTTGACTTCAAAAGATAGGACCGGAAGTGCTTAACTGCTTTGAAAACAGCGTAGGCTTTCCGATCAACCACTGGGTAGTTAAGTTCAACACCTTTGAAAGAGGAACTCATAAAGGCGATGGGTACTTCGTTGTTCTCAAAATTCTTCTGAGTTAGGATTGCGGCATAGGAACGATTAGAGGCAAAAGTATAGAGTGTAAAATCTTGAGAGAAATCAGGGCTCATGAGAGACGGAGCGTCTATTATGGCCTTCTTTATGGCGTTAAAAGCTTGATTTTCTGTGGGTCCCCAGTGATATTGGGTGTCTTTCTTAATTAGGTTCTGTAGAGGCCTGACCATTTCGGAGAAGCTGGGGACAAATCTTCTCACAAAGTTAATCTGGCCTAGGAAAGACTGCATGGATTTCTTAGATGTAGGAGGGGGAAGTTTAGCGATGGCTTGAGTCCTCTCGGGGTCAATAATCATCCCATCACTAGACACAATGAATCCTAATAATTTACCCTGTTCTACTGCAAAGATGGACTTTTTGGGGTTCAAGGAGATGCCGTATTTACGACATCGTAGCAGAACGGCTCATAAGTGAGCTAGATGATCGTCTTTGTTTTTAGAATAAACAGTCACATCATCTAAGTAAACTACGACAGAGTGATTGATTAAGCCTCGAAAAGCAATGTCCATTGCTCTCTGAAAGGTAGCACTAGCATTAATCAATCCAAAGGGCATTTTGCGATAAGCGTAAGTGCCCCACGGGGTATGGAAGGTAGTTTTGAGTTGGTCTGGTGGAGACATCAGGACTTGGTTGTATCCAGAGAAACCATCCAATAAATATAGCCTCTTGGAACTAGATACCTGTTGCAGGATCTGTTCCATGGGTGGGACAGGATAGTTGTCTTTGTCAGATGCTCTATTGAGGTTTTGAAAATCGACGCAAAGTCAAATTTCCCCGTTTTTCTTCCGAACTGGGACAAGGTTGGACACCCATTGAGTGTGTGTAATAGGAAATATTATTTTAGCACTTAGGAGTTTATTCAATTCTTTTTGAACGGTCGGTTCTAGTTTAGGGTGCATCTTCCTCAGTTTCTGTTGGAAGGGTAAGGTTTGGGGCTTCATCGGGATGACATGCTGTATGATATTAGGGTCGAACGTTTTAAGATCATCGTACGTCCATGCAAAGACATCCTTAGATTCTTTAAATAATTTAACAAAAGAAACTTTTTCTTGTCTAGAACATCCCAAGCCTAGGTTGATACACTGAGGATTTTCACTAGTTCCTAAATTAACTTTTTCATAAGATAACGAGGAACTATTGGTTTTACAATTGACCGTCCTTTTAAATTTATCTTCAAAATCATAAAACTTCTCTAATCTAATTACAGATTTTGGGATCGATTTTACCATATCCGATAGATCTTCAGGTGATTTCGGCTCAGGTATTACCGTGAATTCGCCCAAATTGTCGTCGTGTGTGTGCTCGTCTATCACCACACCTTGGAAGGTTTCTTCCATGTGCAGAAAGTTGATAATCTACTTATCATCGTCAAATACTCTCTAGTTTGTGACGTTATCGGGAATGGATGGCCGAAACAGTAGCTCAACTGAGAATGCGTCTGTGGACAAGCCTTCTGCAGGAAGAAGTTTAGAAGCTACATTAGCTAACAAATCTGCTTCAGAGTTATTCAATCTAGGAATGGAATTTATATTAAAAGTAGAAAATTTACTCATTAAATTCCATACCTTAGACTAGTAGCTTTTGAGATGCGGAGAAAGACAGTGGATAGAATCTCTTACCTGTCTAACCACTATTTCAGAGTCGTAAAAAACGGTTAAATTTTGAATGTTCATGTCCAAAGCTTTTCTGAGACCTTGAAGTAGAGCCTCATATTCTGCAGTATTGTTAGTACATTCAAATTCCAACCTACATGCTATCAATGTTTTGTTACCTGCCAGATCGATAATGACGCCACTTGCTCCGGCTCCTTCTTTGGACTTTGAACCATCGAAATACAGAGACCAAATTTGATTTGTATCAGGTTCATGAGACTGATGTGTGGAAGGTGCAGGCTGCACAAATTCTACGATCTCGGACTGTTGTTCCGGATTGATGATAGGTGAAACCTCGGCCATGAAGTTGCCGAAGAAGGTGTCCATCCCTTGTACTTCAGGCGAATCAGCAGGGGGTGTGTATGGTTCATTAGGATCATTTAAATCAGTGGCCGTGAACTTGAGGTAGTGCTCATGGTTTACTCTGATTTTATTAGGCTTGCTGTTCTCTGGAAGCCATAAGTGAGACCAGTCTGGTGCGAAGTATCCATGTAGTTGCTCCGACCAGTCCCTGCTTAAAAACATGCTATACACTTCCGGAATATCCACAACAATTATATCAATAACTTGATGAACCTTGGGGTTAGACGACAATCTAATAAGTACATCTTTTAGTTCGCCTATAACATTGACATTTGTTCGATCAAGTTGTATGATTTTTAAAGTAGATGGTTCCACTTCAGCATTTATCTTTTGGCAAACAAACCATGGCATCACATTGGATGACGCCCCTGAGTCAACCATACAATTATGCACGTTTCTATTAAAAATCTCGAAAGTTAAAAGAAAATGAGGTACATTCTTGTGAGTACTAAGAGTAGTAGCTTGAGGTTTTTTACTCGCAATTTCTAAGGCTACTTTATCCGAATTTTTTACATTATTTACATTATTTATATTATTTACAGGGACTACAAGAAGACTTCCTTTATCTTGAGGATCAGGATTGTTTTTAGTGGGAGTCTTCTGGGGAACTTTGCTTTGCACCACCTTGTTACCATTAGAATTACCATTTTTTCCATTTTCTGAAATATTTTGGAACATTTTTTGTAACAAAAATGGAAACTTTAACAGCTCATAAATAGAAATGTTAGCCCTTAATTTTTTAAGATCTTCAACAACATCATAATCTAATTTAGGGTTCACATTACTCTGTTTCGGCTCAACTGATTTAGATGGCTTTGGAGGTGAAGTTGTAGTGTTCTCTGTAGAAGGTTTATTTGTTGTCTTACTCCTAGTGTTATAAGGCTGAACAGTCTCGAAGTTGGCTTGGAAGATGCTATCCGATAAGTGTCCAAAAATGTTTGGAGAAGACTCTTCTTCTTGAACTGTCTCTGGTTCAACTACCTCCTCAGGAATCTTAGGAGGCATCAAGTTGTCTTGGGCTTCTAGAATTGTTTGAAGAGCATATTGCAAACTTTCTAGGTTAAGGCCTTCGGTGGTTGGGTTAGGTCGATTAGTAGGAAAAGGCTTTTGGAAAGGCGGTTTGTAGGGTCCTTTACTCGAGGAAGCTTCTTCAGTCGACCTTTTCAAGTCTATAACTTGGTTAGACAGTTTTTGAACACCTTTAGTTAGGTTTTCCAAATCAGAGTTTTCAGGTTGTGTTTTGCTTTGAGTAGGTCTGGGGAGGATTTCAATCTTCTTTTTGGAAGAAGAAACAGTCTCATTTTCGTTGCTAGAAGAGTCCTTAAGACTAAGTATGTCTTTTTCAATCTGGCTGGCCTCCTCGAAGGCCTCTAACAACGTGGCTTTCTTAGATCGTTTAACCCAAATAGCTATACTTTGATGTAAAGCTTTAGTATAGTAAGCTATTATAAGACTCTCAGAAGGCATAG
>ML798267.1:113171-124083 GCA_009831015.1 Picea engelmannii | reverse complement strand
TAGCTAAAGTAGTCATTAACCAAATGCAAATTGATACACATAAACATAAAACAAAATATTGATATTGTGAAAAGCTAAAGCTGTAGCAGAATATCAAATTCTGTCTCAGTCTGTATTAAAATTCCATATCCTTGTTCTCCCACGAATGAGGATGATCTTATTACAAAAATAATAGGTATTTATAAGTTTCTCCACAGGGTAAAACCTCCTTGTGGAAGTTAAAACTATTTTACAAAAATCTGGGAAGATCTCCCAATGTTCAACTAAACTAGGAAATTAAAAATGCAAGTAAAATATCCAAACATCCTCTAAACTGTCCATCAAATCCCATGCAATTTCGGATTCACCTGAAACAGGTCAGAAATAGACAAGTTAGAGAGTCTTTTATTAATAAAACAATAAAAATTTAATTCTACAGACTTAGCTACATAATCATCTGATTTTGTAGCTAGTCTAAAATAATATACAGAATCAGAATTGAAATCGAATCGAATCTTTGAATGAGATTTAATTTAATTATCATTTAACAACCATTTGAAAATGATTTATTCAATTGGAGCATTCAAAATCAAAACATAATCGTAAAATCATTCAACTCTGATTATTTAATTACCAGTGCAACCAATAAAAACAAATCTAATGCATTTGTTATGCCGTTATACCAACAAGAGATATAATCAAATTGAACCGAATCGTTTGCAATTCGTTGTAACGACATAGCAAACAAGGTGTATCATAGTGCGTAAGAGATACCCGATCGCGTTTTTGCCAACTGAGGTAAGCAAGATTAATTACATTGAATGAATCATAACCGAATTTGAAAACACAGTCAATCAAATCGTTTCATAACCACCCGAATCTAAAATTTTTTAATCTTTTGATATCAATTTGAAACGATTATAATTCGATAGGATCATTCCAATCGTTATGATTGAGTTGACACACAAAACGGTCTATGCCAGGAATAGATTAATTAAAATTCGGTGCGCAAATCAATTTAATACAAAATCATAACAGGCTTGGTAGAATTTTTAATTCGTTGTGGCCAATTTGGGCAAACAGGGTTGATCAACTTTAATCAAAACGAAATCGTTCTCATTAACGAATCAATTGGCAGAGGTTTATCATATTTGTCACGAATTGAATCAATTCCATGATTCGGGCACAACTGTACGTATTGTTTTCTAAAAACAGAGTAGTTCGTTTCCCACATAAGAGTCGAACAGAGCAATATCTCAGTTTTGAACATCGTAAGAAAGAACATATCGTAACAATCAGTTCAATCAAATTATTTGCCAATCGTAGCATATAGATCATAACAAAATCAAATCTGAATACGATTGTGTTCTAAACTGAGTATGAATTTTTTTTTTGAAATCGGATACACGCCAATCCATTCGAAAACACACTATTAATTTTGTCGACTAAATAAGGCAAACCAATCCATCAGATCAAAACACATACCACTCAAATCCAATCAGAATCTATCGATCTCTATACTGGTGATGATCGGATTGTATATCGGATCGACATTTCAAAACAAAACTATATATAGAATGTACATGGTTATAATAGAGTGATTCAAGACATAACCATTTAAAAACTGAATTTGAATCATTATAGCAAACTAGATTGTTTACAAAACAAAATAATGTGAAAACCATACCTGTGTAGCGACGAGACCAATTGATTATGCCAGCTTGGAATTCACAACAGCCGTGGCTGATTCCACGTTTTTAAACAAGATAGAGCCAGTCGTCTTTTGTTTTTTATCCACTGCTTGAAGCTTGGCCTTTTGTCTAGTCAGGGTTGCAATCTGGTCTTCCAAAGATTGAATCTTTGACTGGAGTATAGCAACATCATTATAATATCGCTCCAACCACGAATTGCATTGATCATAGGGTGACATTGTAGGTTTAGATAGAGCAGGAGAGGGTTTGGGCAAATGACCGAGGGCTTCACAAGGCAACTTAATCCCTGGGTAGTTAGGGTCGTCTTTTAGGCAGGGGGGTAGGTTTGACACAAAGTCATACGAGGGTTCGGCACGCAAACCTTGCGAATAAGGGTATTCGCTGGCTAAGAAACGCTCAACTTCCGAATCAGAGTCCTCACTCAATACGATAGGGTTAGGCTCAATAGGGAGCTTTGGCTTATTCCTTGCCATCCGTGAAATCAAACGTGCGTTCCTTTTCCCTTTGGCATTTGCAGTGAGGTTCAGCTTGGGCTTTTTTGTCACCGGCTTAAGAGTCTCAACACTCTTAGTTGCAGTGTGGGGTAGATCGATAGGAGGGTCGGCCGAGGGTTTAGGTAGTAGGACATGGTAGGGCACCGGGGGTACAACCTTTATTTCAGTTACCACAGGTTTATCAACCTGTATAGGATCGATGTCTTCAAAGCCATTACGGGCGATGAAGGCCTTCCAACTGTCACCAAGCAAACTCAAATGATAAATAATAATGAGCTTGATAAGCCCATGATGAAATAAGATGTTGTCAGCCCTGTGTCTCTTAAAATTTTTAGACATCTTATACAAGCTCCGATGAAAATAGAACGACATGTTTAGGGGATAACCTATGAAAATCATCAATAGACGCAGGTGATAAAGGAATACAAGCCCGTATCTGCCTTCGCAGGTGACGAACTGCTTGATTATCATTAACAAATCATGCCATCATTGTTTAAGCATAGTCACGAGCATACCTCTATCACAGGAGGTGATTTTGCGCGATTGAAACAACAATGTCCACGGAACTTCTTCGACCTTGCAATTCTTAAACCACCGCTATCCAAAAGTAGATAACGCTGTAGCCGAGCTGATGAACTATTCATCAATCTCCAATTGTACATTGCCTACTTTGGCTCGACAGCCATCGAAGGTTTTAGCAAACTGTCGGGCTACACACAAGTTAAAACCCTCAAAACGTTTCACGAAGGTAAGCCATCCACTCTCTGCCAAATATTTGCGGGCATTGTCAAACATCAACAGGGCCTGGTTGCCATTGGGTTCAACTCTCACGACTGGGGCCATGGTGCCGAATGCATGGTAAGGGTTTGGTTCGAATTCACCAACACATACAGGAGCAGAGCTATTCGGTCTAAGAGAAATGAATGAGCAAAAGGGGTAAGCATTAATGCGCGCATGCGAGGGTGGTGGAGTCATTCACTGCTATGCATGATAGTTATGGTAGAGTACAACCGCCAAATTTCATAGTTGTTTAAACAATCATAATAGTTCAACCATTGAGTTATGCATACAAACAAAGAATCAAATGGTGAGTTCTATGCCAACACGCCAAATCAACCTTTAAAGTATAGTTTTTAAAACATCGACATTCAACATAAAACCAACACCAAATATTAGCCATGCGCCATAGTATAAGTATTTAACCAATGTGTCGAACAAATTCATAATAGTTGACAAGCCAAAAGCTATAAAATATTAACATAAGGATTATATCATATATATAAAAACTTAATCTAACCCCTATGCAATTCATAGAATCAATAATTAGGCAAGTCATAAAAAGTATAAATCCATATGCTCAATGCCTCACAAACTTAATAAAATCAAGTTATGCAATCAATATAAAAATGTCCAATGAGCATAGTTCAAAACTCCTTTCAACCACATAACGATAAACAAAAGGTAAGTGCAGTAGAAATATCGATAAAAAGATCATGACAGTTCAGATAGTGATCGAAATGTGACTTTGAAAGGAAAAGTTTTCACGCTTATAGTTGTGAAAACTTAATGAAGACAAATTTGCAAATGTCGCAATAAATGAAAGTGTTGTCTATTTGAAAAACGCGACGAAAAACTTGATGTTCGCAAGACATAGGTGTAGGCATCTTATAGGATCATAAAAAAAATTGATTTGGCTGCCAACAAAACCTGAGAATGTCGCTGCCAACTTATGTTGTTGTGAGCTTTCTCGAGTAAACTATGGTGATTTTGCATCAGTTTGCACTCCTCTATTTTGTTAATGATTTTTAAATATTCTTTCAACAACTCAAATGAAGAAAAACATAAGGGCATAGGGTTACCTTCAACCAACTCACTATTTTCTTCATATTCAATAGCATAATTGTCATTCATAGACTGAATGTTTTCCTTAAATTGTTGAGAATGATCATTTTCTAATAGAGAACATGCATCTGGTTGTTCTAAGAAATCAACATCATAATTAACTACATACTCATTATCATACTCATCATACTTAGGCACATCAAATACATCTGCAATGTCATCAATCAAGAACATTGGGATAGAAACTTGCTCTCCAACAAGATGATTTCTAAGTTCACTTTGATGACATTCTTCGCTGAAAATTTCGAAAACATTCATGGCAAAATCAACATTATGCTCACGATGAAAAGAATTAAAATTCAAATCAACAACAAAATATTTTGGGACAACAACTTGTGGATCAAAAAACTTTTCACTATCCTTTGCAAATACATCAGCATTAAAAACTTCAAGAAAATGCGTGATTTTATTGACTCTCTACTCAAAATTCATATCAGTTACTTTTTGTTCATGGTCACTCTCATTTTCTACAGTATCCAACTCCTCATTTTGAATCTGTTTTGAAAGATTCCCATAAGCTTGAAGGTTATCTTCCACTTCGTGTGCATCGTTAAACATTTGTTGCAAGGTAGCAAACCTCCTCTCCATCAGAAGAAAAGATAAGTATGGATGGAAGGTTGTTGCATAACACAACATAGAAACAACTTTTGAAGGCTGGATCCTTTTAGGAATCCTATAGTACAAATTAGAAAACCTCCTATTGAACATAAATGTTGTTTCATTGCTTTGTCTTTTCATGGCACTAAACTCAAAAAGGTATTGATCCAAGGAATTCCTCTCACCCCAAAACTTTAGAAAAACATCCTTCAATTCTTCCCATGAGATGATGATGTCGATATGTAAGTGTATAAACCACTATTTATCATCTCCTTGCAATGATTGAGCAAATTCTCTCATACAAACATCATCATGCTCAATTTCAATGAAATCTGCAAAATGCTAAAAAACATGGATATGTTTCTCGGTTGTAGGGTTACTGTGTTCTCCATCAAATAGAGGTAGGTATTTGTAGTGCTTTGGAGGAAAATCATGTAGGATATGAGGTAACTAAAGTGGTATGTATCTCTCTTTGATCCTGGAGGGTTGAGGCTTAAGCATAAGAGATATGATGTTTTCTTGGGTATCTTGAGGCTTATCATATTGATCATGTACAACATATTATTGGAATGAAAGCTCTTGGTCAGGATCAATTATGCAAGGAACATGAGATGTATTTACAACTTTAGAAGAAGGATATACGAATTTAGATTTCTAGTCCTCATTAGAATGTAGAAGGTAAAGGAAAATTCTTTTAACATGTTCAGAAAAACACAAGAGGTATCTGATAAAAAAGAATAATATCTCTTGGAAAAAACTGAAGCTTTGATACTCGTTTTTCCCATGATGTCCTTCCATGTCTCTATAAAATGAGCTCGTCTTCCAGTGGAGTCTTTGAAACTAATTTGAAGCTCAATTGGAGTCGCAAGGTGAATGGTACAACCTTCATGTGTTTGGCTTATGTTCACCATCAGAAGTCAAATCTGAACTTTGTCGTTTATCCCAGGGAATATTTCTCCTTTGCTCCCTGACAACGGTGCCAAAAATGTTATCAGTCTGTAATTTCCCTTGGCTACGGGAGGGAAACCACAGAGGTAACCACATACCAATTTGGGCTTGGAATCTGGCCTTTCCAAACTAGAGAGCACTCTCTCAATGTAAATTAGGCTCAGTGGCCAGATCTGAAATAGAAATAAGGTTTTAAGATGTGGATAGAAGCATAGAAGGCATTTTCTATTGAGAATTTTGTAGCCTTTTCTTTTCTGGATTTTAATGGAAAATTAATGTAGAAGTACAGTACTTTCAAATTAGATATTATTGTGATGGTAATTTTAAGAGTGTGTCTCTTTCGTATGTATGTATTTCTTGTTTTTTCCCTTTTTTCATTTCATTTGCAAGATTCATGTACTTAAATTGAAAAGTGATGGTGTGGAATTCATCTAATATTGATGCTCTATATTAAAACAATTAAAGTACTACATATTCTTCTTAACATAGTCAGAATTCATCCAGGTTGGTGCTATGATTATAGTTATATGTTTTCCTTTTTCTTCCTTTACACAAAAAAAATATTTTCACTAAAATATTGTCATCTATCTAGCCTCTGTTTCATTGATAGTTCCACCAACCAGTCATTTATAATTCCATTTACCACAAAGTTGACTCCATGGCCAATGGATACCTGATCCTAGCTCTACCACCAATCTTTTTACAAACCTTATTTCCATTTTGAATCTGGAAACTGAGCCTAATTTATAGTGAGAGAGCCCTCTCTGGTTTGGAAAGGCCAAATTCCAAGCCTAAATGTGTTTTGAAGGTTACCTTCATAGTTTTCCTCCCATAACCGAGAAAATTATGGAGTGCTAACACATAGCACCAAGCTAGTGAATTGAACCTCTCCCGTTGGAGATATTTGTGCACCTTATTGTTCAATAAGTGAGAGAAAAAGGTTCTAACGGACATAAAACGACCCTCCAAAGGAGGATAAGGAGAGCCCACTTGCTCATCCTATTCCTCTATGTTATTATCAACTTGATCGTTTCCATTGGTATACAATTTTTCCATGTTTATTTTCTATTTTTTTTCCTATACTTTGTATCTTTATGATTTTTTTGTTAATTTCTTATAGATGTATGTTTTGTGATTTGGTTTCATTCTAACATACCAATTGTTGTGTTATCTCTTCCTATATAACACTTAATTGTCTCTTTTTTCTCACCCAAGTGATGAAAAATAAAAATAAAAACACATAGGAAAGTATTTCCATTTATTTTGTAGGTGGTTTACCAACAACTTGGAAGGGACATGACTATCTATTTGTGGTAGCTGACAGGTTCAACACGATGTGAATTCTCATGCTTTGTAAAAGGACCATCAAAGGACACTAAGCAACACACATTTTCTTTGGAAAAATTTAGGTGCACTTTGGGATACCAGGGAGCATAATCTCAAACATGGATGCTAGATTTCACAATTTCTTTTGGACTACACTTTGGGAAAAAATGGACACAAAGTTGAAAATATATACAACATTTCATTCATAGACATATGGGTAGACAAAATTAGTCAACATGACATTGGTACAACTTTTTAGGGGTTACAATCAAAGTCATCCAAAGGCTTGGGATGAAAATCTAATCTACATTCAACAATCTTATAATAAATAAGTTCACACTTCTACCGGTAAGTCCCCTTTTGAAATTTCTTTGTATATTTGAGATGTTCACCCTTTAATGTTGTCTCTGGACATCAAGGAGGAGTGAGGTAAGGAATCATAGGAGAATCATTTAAAGAAGATAAATTTTTTGAAACGATTAGAAAATCCATTTGAAAGTATATGAGACATTGAAGAAGTCACAAGAAAGGTACAAGGCACGACATGATCGACATATAATAGAAAAATCATTCAAAGTGGGATATAGAGTTTGGTTAAAATTGAAAAGGAAAGACTATAGGGTCCTAATAAGAATATAAAGGTTATATGGCATGTCCCTTTAAAGGTATTGGAGAAGGTGGATGAAAACACCTACAAACTCAGTATACCCCCAAACATGCGCATTTAATCAATAGTGAATGTGGAGAATATGAAACTCTATGAGCCTTCCATATTGGATCAAGAATTGAGGAGCATTCCCTGTCTACCATAGAGAAATAAGAACCTCATGCTTAGGTAGAGATAGTAGAAGACGGTTTTGTAGAGGAAGTCCACAACTACAATATAGGGGCAACATGACCTTTGGTAGATTGGATTGAAAGGACAACTTCTAGGTAAATCAAAATGGTACTCTAGGGAGAAGGTAGAGGAAATATTCCATCACCTCATTAAGTAAAATATTTTTGGGACCAAAATATTTCTTAAATGGGGAGGTATGATCTATATTGTATCATCATATGATGTGTCATATATATTGGTACTTTCTAGGTGGAAACAATTTGGAGGAATTAGCTTGCAGGGCCATTTTAGTGGTAGGTCCCAATTTGGAAAATTGGGGTCTAGAAACTTTCAGAGCAATTTTGAGGCATTAAATGGAATTTTTGGGGGTTACAACATTTGGAATATGTGCACACACCATTGATGTTGATATACACACTAAGACCTTTCCAATAGTACAAATATCAACTCAATTAGAGCTTGTATGGGAAAGTTATGCTTCCTGCAAATTAAACTACCTTGTTGGTCATCATGGTATGAGTGGATGCCACATCAACCCCCATTACTCAAACATGTGGGGCTATCCATGTGTTAATTTTCAAGAATATTGTAGAAGGTCAAAACCTTATTATTAATTGAGGGTTGAGGAAGTCAAAACCCTAACCATATATGGCTATCAAGATATGTTAAATACTAGGCCACTAGGAAGAGAAGGGGTTTCATTCTTTAGAATTGTATTTGTTCCATAGTTGAGCATATTGAAATCATAATAGAGGAGGAAATATTTTGTAGTATCCATACAAGCCACAATGTCAAAGGAAACTCCACAATGAGTGTCTCTTTCTTTGCATTTGCATTTCCACAACTGAAGAAAAGAGAGCAGAGCATAGGCCTCACCTTCTAGTTGTTTTTTTCTCCCATGTTGGGTTTTTTAGGATATATCTTGTGCTCATTTGTGTGTGTATTGTGTGTTCTTTTTCTCCTTTCTTTCATTTTCATATTTCAATTATTTCATAAATTCAAGGAAATTATTGATTAATTAATACGAGATCTAAGAAAAATTAGTTTTCATAGTCTAAGATTTCATAATATTACAATATATAAGGAAAATTAGTTTTCATAGTCTAAGATTTCATAATATTACAATATATATTGTGACAAATTGTTCTAGTGGAATATCCATGGTATTTTAAAGATCACTCTCTTTGGCTCTCTTATCAAAAATATTTTTCATTTTCTCTTGATGTTCTTGTATATTTTCATTTATCTACTCTCTTTTATATTGAAATTAGATTAGTTGATTAATTGTGCATTTCACATCATTTGGTTCTTCTTGAATTTCTTTCATAAATTTCATCAATGGAATTCTTAGATGAACTAGTAATATAACATAAGCCCCATAAACCAATTGGAATGGTGAAGCATTAATTGACATTTTGTAATGTTCCTCTCTACCTATAACACATTTTAATTAAGTATCCCAATTTCTCTTTTTGGTCAATAATGTCCTCCTAATAATTTTCAATAATTTATGGTTTGAAGACTTAACTTATCCGTTCCCTTGTGGATAATAAGTAGTTGAATGTCCAAAATTTATGTTAATTTTTGACAAAAATTAATCATAGCACTAGATGATAAATATTTTGCATTATTAGTAATTATATTTCTTGGGTAACGGAATAGAGACATAATATGTTACTACAGAACCAATGACTTTCTTTACTAGTATTGCTACTACCATTTTCTAAAATAATTAGTAGCTATCAAAATCCATCTATGTTGGCCACTAGAAGTTGGATGACTCAATCCAAAAAAACTATAATTCCTATTATTGAAAAGGAGCATGAACATTGATTGGTTTTAATGTAAGTGTAGAAAAATTTTGTATTCCACAAAATAATTGTCATCCAATGTAGGCTCTAACCTTATTATTGACTTGAGTGAACAAGCTTGGCTAATAAAAACTAATTCTTGATATTTTATAAGAAATAGTTCTCCAAGCATAATTACCACCACATTATGATGTTGGTTTATCAAATTATTAATCTCCTGTTCTAAAGAACAATTGAGAATAATTCTAGCTGGATCTTTCCGATATAATTTTCCATCAAGAATTGAGATTTTCCTATGTGTTTTGGGAAATATAAATTTATCGGGTAATAAACAACATCTACATACCATGTTGATTTAGAAAACGTTTCATGGATCTATTGAGTTGGTGTTAATGAATATGTCATTTATAACAATTTTTTATTTTCTTGAATCATATAATTTTCAAAAGGAAATTCATCATTTAATTCATCAATTCGAAGAGTTCCAAAGTTATATTCAACCATAAACTTGGATAAACCTTGACCATTAATCAGTTTTGTTGGTTTGATTTCTAAGTCATTATTTTGGATTCTTGCAATCCATTTTCCTCTTGTCCCATCACAATCTTGTTATCCTAAAATGTCTTTTACAACCACATGAGGAATGAAAACAATCACTTTATAATGTAAAACATAGTCATGAAATTCTTTCAAATCTTTAACAAGAGAAAACACTTGTTTCTCCATTATGTTATATTTTAAGTCAACACCATGAAGTCCTCTACTGAAAAATGTGATTGGTTGTTCATAACCTTTGATATTCTTTTGCAACAACATTGTTGCAATGGTTTGCTTGAAGGAAAATGAGAAAATCAAAATGTATTTTTCATAATATAGGCTAATAATAATAGGTTCTTCTCCTGAGACTATTTTTATTTGATAAAAAGAAGATTTTGTTGAATTTGTCCACTTAACTTCACTTCCCTTTTTAAGCATGTTAGTTATATCTTTAGTAATTACAACAAAATTGGGAATATTTTTTCTTCAAAAGAATGATCTTTCTATTAGACACATATTCCTTAGGGATTGAGGTACATTGTAAATATATTTGTAAATGTTAAGCTAGGATAATTATGAAGAGTCATAGGTAAATGGGAAGATTCATTCAAACCTATTGGAATATGAAACCAAAGGTCATTTCCTCTTATATATATATATATATATATATATATATATATATATATATATGCTATGAGTTAATGAATGTATATTTTAACCTTGTACAATTAATTACTGCAAATAGATTCTTAATAAAAACAAATATAT
>ML798267.1:97486-110573 GCA_009831015.1 Picea engelmannii | reverse complement strand
TATATATATATATATATATATATATATATATATATATATATATATATATTGATTTATACGGTTGTTGAGTGGTGGTATCAATAATAGTTGGGACTATAATGACTACTCATAAATTAGATAATTACTAGTAAACTTGGTACATTTTATTGAATTTAATTGAGAAATTGGTATAGATAGTACACCATTATTATAAGCTAATTACAATATTAGAAGTTATGGTTAAGATTTAGCTAACAAATATTAAGAATAGGTTATTGGGGCATTTTTTTTTCTATTATACACTCTTATAGACATTTTGTCTTTTAAAATTTCACTGACCTCATTGTTTGTTATTAATAAATATCATATAGGTGAAATGTTTATATGATTGTTGTTTTATCACATTGATTAGTTTCTTTACATTGATGGAAGATGTTACACTTAAGAAAATAAAATTTGTCAATTTTTGAATATAGTTATTGTGGCATTTTTAGGGAATAGAATATATTTTTTAATAAGATCTTATTGATTAGCATTCTTATATAAGATGATGCATTGGTTAAGATTAAATAATGTTCAATGATTAGTTTCTTTATATTGATGGAAGATGTTACACTTAAGAAAATAAAATTTGTCAATTTTTTAATACAGTTATTGTGGCATTTTTAGGGAATAGAATATATTTTTTAATAAGATCTTATTGATTAGCATTCTTATATAAGATGATGCATTGGTTAAGATTAAATAATGTTCAATGTATGTATACAAGAGGGTAGAGTTTGTGTTGAATGATGAGTACAAATATATAGGATAATTTTCATAAAGAGAAAGCATCTTATCTACATGATGAATAATTATTTATGTTGAAACCCTTAGAGGAAGAAAAAAATGTGTATTGTTGAGGAATTAAATGATTAAATTATGATATGGATATAGTACTTACTGTTATTAAAAATTGATTCTATTTAGAGTTAGTTTTGGGAATAGATATCTCCATGTTCCTCAGAACAGTCTCCAGTCCTGAGATCTTAAATGGTCAAAATCAATCGGATGAATACTAGACTTGAGCGTTGATTATGTGTATTAGAGGTCCTGACCTTACAGAGTAGGTTGGAGGGTAGGTATCCTTGATATATTTATGTGATATGATTGAGTTTAGTAGAAGTGATGATGTGTCTAATTCTTACTATGTAATGATGTGGATGAGAATAGAATGCATGTACATTGATGTATGTTATTGTCGTTTAGTCCTTGTTCAATCTATGTTTAAAAAAAAAAATTACCACTACTGTACTCACTTAATCGATGTCATAACTGAGGGGACGTTACAAAAACCATTGGGGAAAAACATGTGATAAAAAAACACTAAAAACAAACACAAAAATGCCATTTTTTTTCTTTTGAGGGCGTTGCTCCTGAACCCCCCTATGACCCCCCAACTAGATGGCATTAGCACCCACCCTACAACCCCATGTGCTAGATGCAATGCAGACACTAGATCTATTCGTGAAAATAATATAACACATATCCAACATTCTCCCACTTGTTGTTTTATTTACATACATGGGGTTAAAGGTTTACATAGTCAACAATCCATGGAAACTGTTGGTCCTAAAGTCTACACCTGACTGCTAAAGGGTAGAGCTAGGCCACCTCACGTTATGAACGATTGTTTATTTATTTATTTATGGGTTAGTTAGAGGGTTGTTTTACCAAGACATGAGAATGGTTGGGTTTGTCAAAAGACATGGACGATGGTCCTCCTTGGTTGGTGGCACACTAAGGATAGACCAGTGAGACAATAAAGATAAGAAACAAAGGAAAACAACAAACCATTCAATAAACAATCTGCTGCCAAAAGTTTAAGTCTTAAAATATCATTTCAAGCATTAAACATGTACCAAAAACACAGTTATTCCCACAGGTTGCAACAAAAACACATCTTCATCAAAGCATAACTATTATCACAGGTTGCATATTAATAAAGACAAGTTATACAATAGATGAAGGAAAATAAATGCACTTCACATAAATCAAAATTGTATTCAAGATAAGAAATACATACGAATTTGGACAAAACACACTGTTATCAATAGTATCTTCACTAGGTAGAGAGCTTTAATCCATGCACAGAATGGGTCCAACCAGTTGTTGTATTGATCTTTTTCTCCCAAAAACCGAACCCTTCTAACATACAAAGAAGGCCTATTTATCATAGATGTGGAGGCCCTCGACCAGTGTGAAACTGAGGCTTAGCTCTACACATCGGTTGTAAAGCAACTTATTAACTTAACTAAAACACACTGTTGGAGTATGTTAATAAATACTCTGAACTTGACTTAACAAAAAAGGAGTGGTTCTTCTCACACAAAAAATACCACTTATTACACCTAAAATTAAAAGAGTTTTGCAATTGAACAATTAAAAATCGCTACTAGCACTGAAGCTAGACTGATGCGCATGCTGGAGTGAATCACAATTTGACATAAAATGACTAGGAGTAACAAAATTGAGTTCTGTATTGAGCACTAGCATGCATGTGCTTTGTTGGGGGCCACTAGAGATAACTGAGTATCTTGGTAGTGTTTTTCCCCTACTTATCCCCTGGAGGAAAGAAACAAGTCATCTGGCATTTTCTAGAGTCTCTAATATTCTTTTTTCAGTCTGGACATGTAGTTTCCCCAATTCTGGTTTGACACCCCTTTTTAAACATTTCAAAATGTGCAATTAATGGGGGTGAGCCACTTCATAAATTTGACATTCGGGGGATTTGGAGTGCAGAATATTCATATCTCCCAGAGGCCTAGACTCCTAGAGTCATTAACCACCACGTATTGCTAATTAACCTAGGATTTATCCTTAAAAAATTGGTGTTTCGACACTTCGACAATTCAAGAGCTGTGAATGTTGAGTTTGAGAATCTCCTGGAGTGATAATGTTGCAGAGCAACGTGGCAGTGCGAGACCCACTTCAGTTGTTTTGGGGTTCGAACTTCGAGGCTTCGACACTTCGGGGCTCTGCATTTACTTTGGATCAAAATATCCCGGAGGAAAATCTATCGGAGTGACGTGGTGTCCTGGCGTCATATCACTAACATGTCACAAAAAGAAGGGTGACACATGTCACTTGAAATAATACAGATGACAGACCCAAATATGCTTGAAATGAGTGCCACGTGTCATGATAGGAGAGTTCCACATGTCATGATAGGAGAGTTCCACACATCATGATAGAAGAGTGACATGTGTATTGTTGGCCCTTGACCAAGTTTTGGAGATCCTTGGTCACTTTTGACCTATTTTGGGACTTCGATAGGCTTTCGAAGGAGGAGTGCAAGTCGAAGCGGAGATCGCGATATCTCAACCCCTTTTTTAGGGATTTTTGGGTTTTGGGCTTACGTAACAGGTATGGGGATGTCGGCCCATGGGTTTTTCCCATTTTTAGGCCTCTTTTGTAATGTATAAATAGATATCTAGGCGATGTAAGTTGGGGGTGAATGGGTGTGTACCATGCTAAGTGCAAGTGATAGTTGTAAATTATTTGTGCATACTGTGTGAGGCTTGGAAGGCTAAACTGTGTAAAGGCTTTGTGCTGGAACTTAGCTCCAAGAAGGAGGATCTGGAAAAGTGTGCACAGATCTCCTGTCCTATGCGGAGTAGGATCTTTTGGCTCTATGCATGTAGATGATTGACAGAAGACAATAAAAAAGAAGAAGAGTTGGTGGACGTATCCCTAGGCTAGGGGTGAACCACGTATATCCTATGTTGTGGTTTCTTTGTGCATTCTGGTTGTTTTATTGTTCATATGATTTATGCTTAGTGTAGTAATGTATGTTTGATGCATCTGATATGATAGCTTAGTACTTGGTGATGTAAATAAGTACCAGATCTGATCTATTCTGATGTGCTTGGTGCTTGAATGTTTTGGATCTTGTTGAATACTGTGGTGTGCTATAATTAGGGTTTATCTGTGTTGTAAACAAAGGATAAATACTAATGAATGACAACTACTAAGTTCTCTATTAAGGTGTAGTAATCACATATCTATGTCCCATCTAGGTTGCATACATCTGAGTCCTGCAACCACCCCTGCCTCTACCTCAGGTGAGACTTCATCTGCTTCGTAGGTGTTGCCGAAAGGGTCGATAGTTAGGGTTTTGTTGGTGTGTTGTTGAAGCATTGAACCCTAGGTCTTCCCCTGTGCCAACAAATGGCTCCGTTGCTGGGACCTAAAACTGTGATTGTTGGGAACTGAGGAAAAGAAAGAAAGCTCTGTTTGTAAATCTGTTGATTTAGTGTGCAGTACTCTACTTGACTTGTGAAGCTTTGTGCTAAGAAGAGGAGTCTAATTTGAAGAAAAGAGGTAATATATTTAAGCTTTTTTCTCTATTAAAGGTAAGATAAGTGAAAATTTTTGTTTCAAGAGTATGGATCTAGGTATGTTTGATAAATTTTGTCCTAGTTTGAAAACTAGGGCACAGTTAGAAGAAAGAAGGTTTGATATGAGTAGATCTGATAGAAATAATGAAAGATATGTTATTCCTATGCATAGAAAGAATATTTGGACTAACAAAAGGATGCAGGATTCTAGAAAGAATTTTTTGCAGGTTAGCTACTATGATCCTAGTGCATAGTACAGGAAAAGTTGGGGATCATTTAAGAGAAAGAGAGGATTAACTCTTTGTTACAGTTGCAGAAGACCGAGACATATTGCTAAGGAATTCCCTGGTAGAAGACCTAGTTGTCTTTGTTGTAAAGCTATGGACCATGAAGTTTTGGATTTCCCTAGAATGATTGCTAAACTTGAAATAATGAATATGGAACAAGATAAACATGAGAAAGACTCAAAAATTAAGACTATGGTAGAACCTCAGAAAGAATCATAGATTGTATTGTCAGAAATAAAAGAAACCTTGAACGATCATAGAGATATCAATCTATCAAAGATCTTAAAAGACAAAGAATGCATAGAAGCAAGAATAGGAGACTTAGACATACACTGTGTTCTGAACGAGGAAACACGGGTGAATGTCATGATGAAAAGTACTTGGGAAATTTTGGGAAGGCCTGCTATGGTTCCTTCATTGGGAGGAATAGGATTATTTAGAGGAAAGATAATAACCCTATGTGGAAGACTTACCCAAATATCTATGAGTGCTCATGGAAATTCGACAGAGGAGGAATTTGAGATTATTAAATTTGTTGAGAACAATGGTGCATTTTATCTATTGCTAGGAAAACCCTGGATTGAGAAAGATCATATCCAGAGAAAAGAAGAAGAAACCCTAGAACAAAAAAAAAAGAATTAAAAGATTTCATGACCAGGAGAATAGCGCACTTGATAGAAGAATAGGAGAATGGGTTGAAGTTGTTCAGAACCAGAGACTTGGGTTTCAAAGTTGAAGGAATACAAGAGAGTAGAGAACCTACCCCAGACAAAGAAGAATTATTACCTTTGAACCTTATGCAAGATCATCAACAACGTGAAGTTATTATGCCAAGAGAAGATAAGAATTCAAATGGGAAGAGGAACCCAGTAATGCATATCACAGGGAAGAAGGCTCGAAAGCTCAGCAAGAAAGCTTAGCAAGAAGAAAGTAAAGTTAGAAAAATTGCAAGAAGCTTCAAAAAGAACTTCGCAGAAGGAAAGTCTCCAGAATTTGAACTTCATCAGAATATCATAACAGCGTCGATGAGCACTTCGCCATGGAGGATCAATATAACCATTAGAGGCATTATGATCGTTAGACTGACACTCCCAAACGGTTAGAGCAACAATTATGATCAGAAATATCGCCATCAGACCGTTGGGACCATTCCATAATAGACAAAACCGCATTGACGAAGGCTTCTTGTTCATTGGAGGGATCTATTACATCATTGTCTACTTATCCCATCGTGCATTGAACCGAGAACAATTTTTCCAATTGTGATTATCTGAGCCTACAAAGAACTAGTTGATTTAGCGTAGTGATCATTTGAGACCTTGCCATCCATTCCATTGCATTGAGTATTTTTTCATCAGCCTGAGATATCCGATCTCTAGCGTGCATGTTGGACAAGCTCAACGTTATGGAGAAGTCAGTAGATGAAGTTTTAATCCACCTAATGGCAGAGAGAGTGATTTCTGTAGAAATTCAAGCCTCATCGACGAGAGGAGTGCAAGCTTCCCTGTTGACTGCTCACGGATCTAGAACATCCTGACTTGCAGAGGAGAAAAGAACCAAGCATAGATATGACTTAGGGAATGCGAAGTTAATCCCATCCATCCTACCCGACTACATCCCACCTATGGTCGGTGTGGTGAGTCACGACAGTGTCCCGAGGGACTTCAACTACACAGTCATCATGACGTACCTCCCGAAGGGAATACAAGCAGTCAAACTACACTTGGAGAGGATTCCAACCTTGAAGATCAGTGATTATAACTTAGGAGACCGCAAGAGCTATGACATGCTCGCACATCACAAGTACTTAGCCAAGACCAAGGGGAAGAAGTCAAAGATCATCCCTCAGTTGTGGACCATGGACATCGCGAGGTCCACTATGTTGAACATGATGAAGATACCACATTTTGGAAGGCACCAGGAGGTTAACACATGTGTTAAACTCCTACTGTCATGCTTCCATGGAAGTTACTTATGGTTAGACAGGCATATTACTGTCGATCCGGTGTTGATCCATAGGATCACCGGATTGAGCATGTAGGGACCAAACCTACAGGACTTTTACCCAAGGAAGGTTGTAGATCATTCCCTGGAACAGAAGACAAAAGACACCTATGGAGATGTATAAAATGGAATGCAAGGCTACAAGGTAGCCTCCATTCAGAATGGCACAGTGAGCCTTGCTTTCCAGTTGATCATTGGTAATATAGTAAGAAAGAATAGACCCACGTAGGTCACGAGATTTGTCATTGACCTCGCTGGAAAGTGCGTGGAGGGATTACAGATGAACTGGCTTAGTTACTTACTTAACCAGCTAGAAGTGGATTTCTGCGAATCTCAGGATCAGGGCTATGAGTACCACTTTAGCTGGCTCCTGATCCTCATTGCACTTATAGCTTAGGAGATGCCAGAAGGTGTGACATTCCCTGATATTGAGTCATTCAAGCCACTTGTTGAGAAGTTCACCACGCTCTGGTATTCGAGTGATATGGGAAAACAGTGGCATTCAAATGTAGTATTCCATACCTACTACCTACAGCTGAAGAGGGCTATCGAGTCTTTCCCTCATATGACGTTGAACACTCTGGACAAGTTCAGGCCCCTTATGAAGTTTCATGCATATAGGCATTTTATATATATCACTGCGTGCACAGACGAGAGTAAAGAAGAGCTTCAGTCATACTATAAGCTCGCAGATGAGGACCTGGAAGAAATCACTAAGGAATGGCCCGCAGAATTCTTGGTCCCGATCGACCAGGCCGAACTATCCGACCCCACCCTAATTATAAGTCTGGTGGTTACCCACGAAGAATATGATGCACCCATCAGTAGCAGGAAGAAGAAGAAAGAAGAGGTACAGGAGCTGAGCAGTGCATCAAAAGAAACTACTTCAACTTCACCTAGCAAAGGAGGTGGTGAAGAAGTGGACAAAGAAGAGAAAGAAGGGGAAGAATATAAGCAGAAGCAAGGAAAAGTAACACTGCCACAGAATCCCCATGATGACGCAGATCCATCAAAGAAAATAAAGGTTTCCCCCACAAAACCTACATCGTGGAAGAAGTCCAAAGAAATTAATCTGAAGCTACAGACTATGCTCATGGTTGATAACTTCGAATTCATTATCGCAGCCGTATCAGACGCCTTAGAAGATATTTTGTAGAGATCTGAAGAAAAATAAGAGGCTATGTATGATAGAATTGAGACAGAGCTAAGAGGTGTCCAACAAGCCCTTCAATCTAGTCACGCAATGTCCACTGCACCCCCATCAGATGAAACAGAGTTGGGAGATGAACCTGCCCAACTCCGCAGAATAGCTGACGCAACTGAAGCTCACCTTCGTCGTGTGTAGGAAGAGAAAGAACATGCCACAATAGCTCTGAAGCAACCACAAGAGGAAGTAATAGAGCAACGCAAGGTTGCGCAGGAGGAGAAGGTTTCCCTCCAAACGAAGTTCAAAGAAGATAGAGTGCAAATCCAACAAGAGAAAGAACAGCTGCTCACGGAGTAGATTGGAGTCAAACAAGTAGTCAATAGAGCACTTCACACTATGACGGGCTTAGAACAACTGAATGAAGACCCAGTAGAGCATCAAGTGGTGAGGCTCGCTGAAGCCATCTAGTAGCTTCAACAGAGAATAGTATATATAAAGCTACAAACAGTGCCAAGTACCCCGTAGGTTGTGCGGGATCAAATAGAAGCCATTGCCTAGAGCACAGTTGAGAGAATAAAAGCCTTAGCTTTGGAATGTAAGTAGCTTAGCAGTAGAAGTGCGCAGAATTATGAGCGACTTACTGAGGCCCTTGAATTGAATACATTGGAGTCACAACTCCAGGAGGCAAAACAGCAAGCAACAACATTTCAGGCACAATTGAAGCTCTTGTCAGCAATTGAGAGAATGAAATGATCCCAGGAACAATGCACTTTTCAACAGAAAGTCCATGCCTTACAAAGCAGAGTCATGGAAGTGACTCAGAAGCTCCATCCAGTCCAGGATGTATCTTGTCAACTGTTTGAAGAGATTGAAGTCCGAGGAGAAGAACCAGAACATGTAGTCAATGCAGTTGAGCAACACTTGGATGGACCAATGAACGAGGTAGTTCTTCAGGATTTTTCCAAGTAGGAGGCCTTGACCCAGCAGCAGGTAGAAGAATCCTGAGCCAGGCTCGAGGAATTTTAGGTAGAATTTCCCAGACCAGAGTGACGCGAGATGAGTCACAGGTGAGTGTTGGGGGCCTGTTGGCCCTTGACCAAGTTTTGGAGATCCTTGGTCACTTTTGACCTATTTTGGGACTTCGATAGGCTGTCGAAGGTGAAGCGCAAGTCGAAGCAGAGATCGTGGGATCTCGGCCCTTTGTTTAGGTATTTTTGGGTTTTGGGCTTATGTAACGGGTATGGGGATGTTGGCCCATGGGTTTTACCCATGTTTAGGCCTCTTTTGTAATGTATAAATAGATATCTAGGTGATGTAAGATGGGGGTGAATGGGTGTGTACCATGCTAAGTGCAAGTGATAGTTGTAAATTCTTTGTGCATACTATGTGAGGCTTGCAAGGCTAAGTGCAAGTAACTGTAAGAGACTATGTAAAGGATTTGTGCTAGAACCTAGCTCGAGGAAGGAGGATCTAGCGGAGTGCACGCAAATCTCATGTCCTATGCGGAGTAGGATCTTGTGGCTATGTTCATGTAGATGATTCACAAAAGACAATAAAAAAGAAGAAGAGTTGGTGGACGTAGCCCCAGGATGGGGGTGAACCATGTATATCATGTGGTGTGGTTGCTTTGTGAATTATGGTTGTTTTATTGTTCATATATTTATGCTTAGTACAATAATGTATGTTTAGATGCATCTGATATGATAGCTTAGTACTTGGTGATGTAAATAAGTACCATATCTAATCTATTCTGATGTTCTTGGTGCTTGAATGTGTTGGATCTTGTTGAATACTACATTGTGCTGTAATTAGGGTTTATCTACATTGTAGACAAAGGCTAAATACTAATGAATGACAACTACTAAGTTCTCTATTAAGGTGTTGTAATCACATATTTGTGTCCCAACTAGGTTGCAGGCATTTGAGTCCTGCAACCACCCCTACCTCTACCTTGGGTGAGACTTCATCTGGTTCACAGGTGTTGTCGAAAGGGTTGGTAGTTAGGGTTTCATTGGTGCGTTGTTGAAGCGTTGAACCCTAGGTCTAGCCCTATGCCAACACATATCAACTGATGAATTCCATGTGTATCTAGATCTTTGGGGTTCGAGAGTTATCAATGTGTCTCGATACCTCTCGGAGGGTCGAACTCGCGAAGTGATTAGCTAGTGCTTATCACTAATTAACCTAGGATTAAGCCATGTTTAACATCTAAATATTTAGGGACTTCAGGGGCTCTGGTGCTTTGGGGCTTCGAAGGTCTGAGTTTTCTATGAATTGAAAAACCCCTGGACTGATAATCTCCCAGAGCTGACATGTCAACATGACATCATTGTTGCTGATGTGTCCACATGAAAGAGAGTGACATGTGTCACCCAAAAATGAGCGGATGATGTAACCCAAATGGCATGAAATGAGTGCCATGTGTCAGGGACCGATGGATTCCATGTGGATCCGACGTTTCGACATTCAAGAGTTTTTGAGTGCTAAGTGTGGAAATAGATGAGCTCAGATGCCTGAACGCTGAAGTCGCAAAGTGAAGTTTGTGTAACTCTATGATTAAATCTCACAATTTTATGGAACCACGAATGTATGAGAGCCATTTATCCAAGTGGCCTTTTGGATGGTTGATCTTGTGAAGTGATGCAGTGGTTCGGGGCTTCAACATTTAGGTATTCAAGAGTTTTGGACAAATATGAGCTCAGACATTTCGGCGCCAAAGTCATGGAGTGAAGTTTGTGTAACTAGGTGATTAAACCTCGTGCATTTCTGGAACTCCAAATGTATGAGAGTCATTGATCTGATCAACCTGTTGGATTTGTACCGTTGAAAATCTACCCTATCTATTTTCACAATCCAGGCCTGAAAATGACTTCTACAAATTGCTATGTTTTATTCACATGTGTTCCCTATGCATACAAAAATGCTTGGTCGACCTGCTATGAGCTCAATCAATGGAAAGCACGATGACAAGTATTCTGAATCAAATCACGACATGTAATTTTCCTTCAAGAAAAATAAAAAAAAAATGTGCAAAGACTCAATCAAGAAAGAAAATGATAGAAACCAAGTCATCTAGAGAGGGAAATTGAATCAACCAACCAGAAGGTGAAATATTTTCAAGAAGTTATAAGGAAAATGAGACGGGAGGGGCATGGGTGCAGAATTAGGTCTCAACAAAAAAAATCCCCATACATCCTCTACACCAAGAGAACTTCTTAGTGATCACATATTTTGTTAATGAATATGAAACGTTCTTTAAAGTATCCACCTTTATCAGAAACACTTTCTTTTCTTCAACCATGTCTCTCACAAAGTGATATTGAACATCAATATGCTTTGTCTTTGAATGATTAGTCGATTTATTCACCATGAATATTTTACTCTAACTTTCACAATCTATCCTTATAGCTTGCTATATTAACCCAATACCTGAACACAATATTTGTAACCATATTTCTTCCTTGCTTGCATGGAATTCTTCCATGTATTCAACTTTTGTAGTTGAGAGTGCCTCTACAAAATATCTTTTTCTCATCCAACTGTTTGCTCCTCCAAACAGGTTAAGCACATACCCACTTGTAGATATTATGTTGTATAGATCTCCAGCTCAGTCTGCATAAAAAAATCCATGTATGTCCAACACTCTATCCAATCTTGGTCTTCCTTGGTAGCACAATCCATAACTAGTAGTGCTATGATAATACCTAAAAACCCTCTTTATTTTTCCAATGCTCCTTCCCTGGTTTTGACCTATACCTGTTCAAAAATCCCATTGCATGTGCAATGTCCAGTCTACTAAAAACCATTTTATAAATCAATTTTCCAACCACACTAGCATATGGAACACGAGACATGCCCTCTTCCTCTTCCTGTGTCTTTGAACACTGATCCACATATAACTTTACACCTATAGGAATACGATCCCTCTCAATTTACATTCCTGCATACTAAACCTATTCAATATTGTCTCGACATATTTCCTCTGATTCAACCATAGTTTCATTTTTCTCATTCTCTTTTAATTTCCATGCCTAAAATGAACTTTGCAGCACCAAGATCCTTCATGTCAAACTTAGAGGACAACTGAGTTTTCACATTCTGGATAATCTCCTTGTCATTTCCTATCAACAACATATCATCCACATACAAGACCAAATAAATAACATTATCACCAATTAACTTGAAATACACACAACGATATACTTTTCTCCTTGTGAAGCCAAGTGCCAACATATAAGTATCTAAATTTTGATACCCCATCCTTGGTGTTTGTTTTAACCCATACAAGAACTTTTTCATCTTGCATACTGATCTGGATTATTTTCGGCACGAAATGAGATCGGAGATATAATAAAGAAATGCACAGAGATATCACATATATTCAATAATATAATAGAAATATATCATAGATGCAACCATAAAAACAGATATACAGTAATACACAATTTCTATTAATGAAATAAATGTACAGAGACTATAAAATACAGAGTGAAAGACTCGATAAAATGGTGGCAGCTTATCTCTGAAAAGAGATGTGACGGCTACTCGCATTCACACGAATATGATTACAATGAGGCTCTGAAGACCTTTTTACAATAAATAGGAATGCCAAAATTCCTAGACATCCAAAAACCTAACCCTAGGAGATGAAGCGCCAAAAGTCATGTGGGCCCCGTTTGGGTAAGTTAGTACATCAACTTCCCGAGGTCGTAACTTTTGCATACGATCTCTGTTTTAGCCGTATGATAGCTTGTTGGAAAGGTATCGTTGAGAAGATTCATTTTGGAGACTCAATCATGCCTTAAGATATCATTGAGAACCTATATATTGAAAAACCTTCATTTGGGCCCTCAAAATGGCCCCGGAAGTTAAAAACTGCTAAAAATAGTAAATTGCCAAATTTGCCAGAAAACTGTTTTGAGCCAGTCGGAAAAGGTTGGTGGCCACCGATATCCACATGGATCACTTAATAGCTCTTTCTTTCCCTTCACAACAAATATGTAATATACCTTTTATTTTTATACTACGTTTAAATTAACTAAATGTAAAGTCACACCCTTTTGTCTAAAAATAGTGACTTTACTCATTTACTATATATATATATATATATAACTCATCATCTGCATTTCTCCCTTGACCTCCTCATTTTTTCATTCATCCCTCTAACCATTCACCATCATCCTGTGCACCCCACGACCAACCCTGTCTCCTTCGTCGTCGTTCAAGACTCCCAACCCCATGGATTTTGCGTCACTTCCCACCACCCTGCCACCATTCAAACCCTGCAAATT
>ML798267.1:76631-95789 GCA_009831015.1 Picea engelmannii | reverse complement strand
AGCCAATAAAATTCATTAGTATTTATCCTCTATTCACATCGCAGATTAAAACCCTAGTTATAGAACAACGAATTAGTAATAAAGATCCAATACATACAAGCACTTATCACATAGAAATAGATCAGATCTAGTATTCATTCATATCACTAAGCACTAAACATTCATCCAGAATAATGCACTAAGAAAATAATTACATAAACACATGGAAAACATAGCACAAAGCACATAACACATGATATACGTGGTTCACCCCAGTGTGGGGCTACGTCCACCAACTCTTCTTATCTTCTTCTTTATTATTCTGCAATAGTCTTACATTCTCCTACTCCTGTGCACAAAGCCACAGAGCCAACTCCGTATAGGACATGAGATCTGCGTGCACCTCACCATATCCTCATTCCCTGAGTTAGTTCAAGGAACAAATCCAACCCCTACAAAGCATAGAGCCTTCTTACAATCACTTTCACTTAGCTATGCAAGTCTCAACACAATCTTGCACAAAGCCAACAAGTCAAGCACTAAGACAATCCGATTACATAGTTCGAACAACTGAATTTTTCTTACATCGCCTGGATACTTATTTATACATTACAAAAGGGGCCTAATCATGGGTAAAACCCATGGGCCAACATCCCATACCTGTTACATAAACCCTACCACCCAAAAATCTCGTAAGAGGGGGCAATATCCCACAATCTTAGCTTCGGGTAGGCACTCAGTCTTCGACCGGCCTGTCAAAGTCCCCAAAATGGTCAAACATGACCAAAGTTCTCCAAAAATTGGTCGAGGGCCAACAGGCCCCCAACACTCACCTATGACTCATCCTGAGTCACTCTGATCTAGGCAATTTTTCTTCGAAGACCTTGAGCTGCCTCAACCTATTGCCTCGCCAAAGCCTGCTACTCGGAGAACTCTTGAATGACTTTCTTGGTGATAGGTCCTTCCAAGCGTTGTTCCACCGTGGTGACCACTTGCTCCAACTATACACCTCGTCCTTTTATCTCTTCAAAAAGTGTTCAGGCTTCGTCCTGCACCAAATGGAGTTTCTGGGTCACTTCCATGACTTTGCTTTGGATGTCATGGACCTTCTGCTAAACTGCGCGTTGTTCTTGTGATCTTTTCATCTTCTCGACCAATGAAAGAAGTTGCAGCTGTGCTTGGACTGTTGATGCTTATTGCTTTTCATCCTGGAGTTGTGCTTCTAATTCTCTTAGTTCTGGGTCCTCTGCAAGGCGCTCATAGGTCTGGGCACTTCAATTATTGAGTTTCTTACATTCTGAGGCCAACGCCTTGATTCTTTCTATTGCACTCCTGGAAGTTTCTTCTCTCTGATCTCGCACTTCTTGTGGAGTGCTCGACACTACTTGTAGTTCCAGTTCTGCAACTCTTGCTTGAAGAAGCTGAATAGCTTCAATGAGCTTCCCCACTTGTCTCTCCACTGTCTCTTCTTCCATCTATACTCATCCTGACACAGATTTAAGTTCGCGAGTGACTGCTTCTTTAAATCCCATCTGCTCCACGAGAAACTATTCTTTTTATTTTTGGATCTGCTCTTTGTCCTCTACAAACTTCGCCTGGAGGTCATCTTTCTCTTGTTGCACAACCTAACATTGCTCTAGGGCTTCCTCCTGTACTTGCTTTAAGGCCTCAGTGGCCTTCTCTTTTTCTTCCTGGACACGACAGAGGCAAGCCTCTGTCGCATCTGCTAATATGCGTAGTTGGGCAGGCTCATCTCCCACTTCTATACCTTCTGATGATGGTGGTGCTATAGACACTGTGTGGTTCGAATAGAGGGCTTGTTGCACCTGTTTCATCTTCACTTTGATCCTATCAAACATTGTCTCCTGTTTTGCTTCATTTTGTTGCAAAATGTCCTCTGAAGTGTCTACTACAGCTGCGATGATGAGGTCGATATCATCCACCGTGAGCACAGTCTGTAACTGGGGCTTATTGGCTTTTGAATTCTTCCACGTTGAATTTTTCTTCAGGGAAACCTTTCTTTTCTTCAACGCCCCAGCCTCTATAAGGGTATGTTTTGGTGGTGTCACTTTGTCCTATTCCTATTTGTCTTATTCCCCTTCTTGGTTTACTTCGTCACCTCCTCCTCCTTCAAGTGAATTAGGCACAGTTCCCTCTGATGCGATGTTCATTTCCTGCACCTCTTCCTTCTTCTTCTTCTTCTTGTTGCTGGGTCCATCATACTCTTCTCTACTAACTATAGGACTTCCGATGAGGACGGGGTCAGAGAGTTTTGTCCGTTCGACTGGTGTAAGGAATTTTGCATGCCATTCCTTAATTATTTTCTCCATATCTTCCTCGGTGAGTTTGTAATAGGACTGGATCTCTTCCTTGTGTTCGTCCCCACGTGTAGTGATGTAAATGAAGTGCATGCCTACATGGAACTTCACAAGTGGCCTGAACCTATGGAGCGTATTCAGCAGACAAACACTCAAGGTAGCAGAATGGGTGGCGAGGTCTCAGTAAGCACTATGTGATAGCAATCAGTTCTCCGTAGGCTCGAATAATCACAATTTGAAAAAGTGTCCTCGGTGAGACATTCAACGGGTTAAATAGATAATGTCGTAATGAATTCATCCAACAGACAGGAATGCCTCAATCAATATGATTCCATCCATTATGGCATGGTACCAATGGTCCAATGGTGATCTTTCCAGCAATAACTACTTTTCTAGCTGTTATGGAGCGTCTTTCTAATGGTCGAGATGCCTCCAACGATCATATTGATTCACCGTGGCAAAGTGCCAGTCTGCATTATTTTGTTATTCCGATGAGGTTCAAGTTATGCAAGCCTTCTTTCTATGAAGTCTTCTCTGGAACTTCCTGCAATATTTCTAACTTTTCTTTCATCTTGCTGAGATTTCTGGCTTTCTTTCCTGTGATCTGAGTTACTACATTCCTCTTTCCATTTTTATTCTTATCTTCTCTTAGTATAGTAACTTCGCACTGCTAAGGGTCTTTCGACGGGTTTGTGTGGAATACCTCTTCTCTTATTATTTTAGGAGTAGGTGCTTGTTTGTCCTACATGGACAGGTTTTTCAAACTTTCCTGCATTTTCTCAACTTCAATAGCTAAGTGTCTGGTCCTCAGTTGCTTTGACTTGTCCTCTTGTTCTTCTATTAAGCGTGCTATTATCCTAGCCATGAAATCCCTTAATTCTTTCTTTTTTCTGTTCTAGATCTTCCTCTTATTCTTTCCTTCGGATCCGATCTTTCTTAATCCAAGTCCTTCCTAGCAACAGTGCAAAGGGGGATTTTTTCTCAACAAACTTAACGACCTCAAATTATGCTTTTGTCGATGCTCCATGAGCAACCATAGGTACATGGGTAAGTCTTCCACATAGGGTTATCATATTTCCTTTAAAAAATCCTATTCCTCCCAATGAAAGAACCATAGTAGGCTTTCCCAAAATTTCCCAAGTACTTTCTGTCATGATATTCACATGTGTTTCCTCATCCAGAATACAGTCTATGTCGAAGTCTCCTATTCTTGTTTCTATGCACTCCTTTTGTTTTAAAACCTCTGATAAATGTCTCTGTGATCATTCAGTGTTTCTTTCATCTACAATAATATATTCTCTTATTCTTCTTGGTGTTCTAGCATATTCTTAGGAACTTGACCTTCCTCATGGTTTTCTTGTCTCAAATTCATCTTTTCAACTTTAGCAATCATTCTAGGGAAGTCCAAAACTTCATGGCCAACGGATTTACAACAAAGACAAATAGGGCCTCTACCATGGCATTCCTTATCAAGATGTCCCGGTCTTCTGCAAATATAAAAAAGAGTCAATCCTCTTTTTCTCTTAAACGATCCCCAACCTTTCCTCTACTGCGCACTGGATTCACAGTGATGAACATGCAAAAAATTCTTTCTAGGACCCTGCATCCACTTGTTAGTCCAAAAATCCTTTCTATGCATAGGAATAACATATCTTTCATTATTTCTATCAGGTCTATTCATATCAAATATTCTTTCTTCTAGTTGTGCCCTAGTTTTTAGACTAGGACAAAATCTATCAAGTATACCTAGATCCATTCTTTTGAAACAAAAATTTCTACTTATCTTACCTTTATCAAAGAACAAAGATTTAATATCTTACCTCATTTCTTCAGATCTGATTCCCTTCTTAGCACAGAGCTTCGCAAGTCAAGTAGAATAATGCACACTAGAGCAACAGATCTACACACAAAGCTTTGTTCCCAACAATCACAGTTTCATGTCCCGAAAACAGAACCATTTGTTGGCACAGGGACAGACACAGGATTCAATGCTTCAACAATGCACCGAGAAAACCCTAACTATCGGCCCTTTCGACAACACCTGCAAAGAAGATGAAGTCTCACCTAAGGTAGAGGCAGGGGGGGTTGTAGGAATCAGGTGTCTACAACCTAGCTGGGACACAAATATTTGATCACAATACTTAACAGAGAACTTAGCCAATAACATTCATTAGTATTTAGCCTCTATTCACATCGCATATTAAAACCCTAGTTACGGAACATCGGAGTAGTAATCAAGATCCAATACATCCAATCACTTAACACATAGAAATAGATGAGATCTAGCATTCATTCATATCACTAAGCACTAAACATTCATCCATAATAATGCACTAAGAAAATAAATACATAAACACATGGAAAACATAGCACAAAGCACATAACACAGGATATGCATGGTTCAATCCAGTGTGGGGCTACGTCCACCAACTCTTCTTCTCTTCTTGTTTATTATTCTGCAATCATCTTACATTCTCCTGCTCCTATGAACAAAGACACATAACTAAATTTGTATAGGATAGGAGATCTGCGTGCACCTTGCCAAATCCTCCTTCCCCAAGTTAGGTCAAGGCACAGAGCCAACCCCTACTAAGCACAAAGCCTTCTTACAATCACTTGCACTTAGCTCTGCAAGTCTCAACACAATCTTGCACAAATCCAACTAGTCATGCACTAAGCCAATCCGATTACATAGATCCAACAACTGACTTTTTCTTACATCATCTAGCTACTTATTTATACATTAAAAAAGGGTCCTAATCATGGGTAAAACCCATGGGTCGACATCCCATACCCGTTACATAAACCCTAACACCCAAAAATCTTGTAAAAGGGGGTGATATCCCGCGATCTCCACTTCGCCTGGGTGCTCGGTCTTCGACCAGCCCATCGAAGTCCCAAAAATGGTCAAACACGACCAAGGTTCTGCAAAACTTGGTCGAGGGCCAACACTCTCACCGCAATGGCAGGTATTTTTAAACCCAAGCTCTTAAATTTTATGGCTATGATAAGAAAACTAAAGTAACAATGCTCATAGATAGTGGCATATCACATAACTTTATATATATGAAGATATCAAGACAATTAAACATATTCATTTAATCAACCTCTGAATTTCAAGTCTCCATCCCAGGAAATATCTCTACTTCATGTGATGGGAGATGCCACAAGGTAGAAGTATCCATGAATGACCACAAATTAAAATATCCTATGTATGATATGCCAATAAAAGGAGTATATATTTTCTTGAGGGCCCAATTGTTAGCCACACTTGGTACTATTGGATTAAACTTACAAGAGCAATTTTTGAAGATTTTATGAAAATGAGGAAATGTACAAATTACATGGAATTAATTGTCATCCCCCACAAATAGTCTCGTCTAATAAGATGTAAAAAAATGATAAAAAATGGGGCCCGAGCTTATTTCTTACACTGTTATGTAATTGTAACATCCCCATTTTCAAACCCCAAACTAGCAATGTGTATTGTAAATATAGTATGTGGTCGAGAGCCAAGTAATTTATATTGTAAATGTGATGTATGGCTGAGAGCCAATATGTAAATGATGCAAATTAAAATATAATGAATGAAATGTATCGTTAGCTAAATATAGACATGGAAGGATATTGGTGGCTAAAGTATCCACAATAGAGGGAAGGGGTCTGTAACACACCCACGGTGGGGTGTCAAAATTTAATTCTCCTTAAGAACTCAAGACCTCCATTCGAGGTCTCAAATCCCATTTTTGTTGTCGATGGATTTCCCGTTGTGGTTACCATATTTAGAACCAAACTCATAACAGGCAGATATGCCTCTCTCCATCTCCTCAGGTGTTCATTGGTCAAGGCCATGAAATTTCCATGTGGTTCTTACTCAATAGGTTCCTCGCACACATCGAGACTTCAGAATTTTGGTGTTCTCGACTCACCTGACTCTGATTCCGCCAAAGTCCGAGCTCGTATACAAACACGTAGTTGGATCATCCAATGACTGAGATTGACTTCGGGTCTCAGGATTCGTGAGTTCTTAACTCGCTTGACTCCAATTCCCTCAAAGTCTAAACTCGCAGACAGACACGTAGTTGGATTAGGGGAGACACGTGCCCTCATCCGAAGCGATGCAGGTCAAGATCCAAGGGCCCTATGGGTTAGGTGATGCACATAAACTAGGTGGCACATGGCTCACTAATATTGGATCCATGTCACTAGGGATGACGTCTTTGTACCTGGTCACCTTGTTGATAGTCTTCTACATTCCTCAGATCTCACGGTTGAGGTCTAGTCATGTAGACCTAGAGATATATGGCTCTGGTTACATCAGGGTTTTGACGTTCGATAGTATTTCTAAGAAAACTTCTCTTATCTTCTGAAGCATCCAATATTCGAAGTATAGGGACTAATGCAACACGTCCCTGATATGATGACAGTTGGAAAAGGATTCGAAGGATATTCCCATGATCTAGGGTACTGGATCCTTCATGAATCCAACCTTCAGGGTTTCAGGACTTAGTTTTCTTGGTGAGATAGGTCCAGCCAACCACCTGGGGGACCACCTATCTCCGGTCAATCTCACGGGAGACCAAGTCTCCCGATCACCTTCAGTCTGTGTAAGGCTAGTAAGGTTAGTCTTACTCTGAAGTCCCAGACTTCCAGAGCTATGAGACCAAGTAAGCATGGCCCCCTTATTCTTAGCCCAAGGTTCCTGGGTATCGGTCATATGGGTCATTTCGAACGGACCTCTTCTGGTCTTCATCTAAACGAAGATACCTCCTCTTTTTCGAGGCTTCAACTTCACTACTCCTCCTGATATTTACCATTAAAGCATTAAGGACTTGGGTTTGGAATTTATGTCGCATGACAAAGGGATTTGGGAGAGGTATCCTCTTCGGACGAAGGGTTTCGGGTCGATGCAATATCTCCTATCTTGACCATATTAACAACTTGTGCCCAGGAATACCTCTAGAGTTAAGTTGGGCATGTAGTCTATCAGTTGGAAGTGTAAATTTACAAGGATATGAAAGAATATGCGTGACATAGCCACTTCACACAGAAAACATTTATAAATGTACATAAACATAAGTCGAAGTAATCATCTATCATTCAAGTTCAACAACTAAAGCAGGGAAAATACTTATCATAACTAGAAAATGTGAAGCGAATACTGGAAGGGGTGCTCGTTTCCACCCAACCATAGGCTCAGTCACTCCAAATGGATTTACCACTGGCCACCCCCGAGCTAGACCACGATGCTCTTCTACACAATACTTTATGTTGACTCAACAACAGTAGGGACGAAGGTTACTCTCCTCCTCCCGCACGGTCTTGGAAATGGTTTACACGATACCAAACAAGAAGGACTGACCTCGTTTATCAGCTTGTATCATAACCTTCCCCGCCATTTCCTATGACCAGAACGCTTATTTCAAGCTCTTCCTTGAACCCGAGAGATTCACCTCTCGTCTCTGCACTCTTCCCAAGCATCCTTCTGCCCACCACACCTTCCTTTATCACTTTTTTAGCAAGGTTGTGTTTGGCTCAAATTCCCATCTCGAGGTCAAGTTTGGAATCCTTTACAAATGGGTGCTATGACCCATCCCTTCATTAAATCTTGAGTAGGTCCTCCCACCTACCAACCTGACTATAATTCATTTCTGGGTCAGAGGATTGTTTTGGTCTTGAGAAATTAAATCTAGTAAGTACTGGTTTGGTGAAGGTTAATGCAACCATTCCTAGTCCCCTTCACCATATCTTTGTATAGCATTTGTGATATTTCTAAGTACACCCACCTTCCAGCAGTCATGCAACACTTATCCATTTTCTAGTAAATAACAAGATTTACATTCATTTACTTTTCATACAAAGGTCTATTGAATCAACATTCACACATATGGAGTTTTCCATAGTCTCTTGGCCATTATAGTTATATTTACAAGTCGGAGGAAACAAGTTGTTACAATTCCAAGGGGGGAGGGTTACCCATATCTATTAAACCAAAACCCATTTCCTATTTTTCTCTAAATTATCCTTGCCATGCGCCTTAGATTAGTTGTTCAGTGTTCTAGAGCCCATTCATTGAATTCATGTAAGAGGGTTGGTGTGAGAGTAACTTCCCATAGTTATTGAGAGAATGGGGGTTGAGTACAATAATATTTAGGAAGAGTGCAAGTCAAGCAAGAAAGAGAAAGAGAGGAAATTTATATGGGTAGGAGACTAGATTTTTCACATTCACATTTTTCCATAGAGATATGTTTTTACATGGAGTTTCTTGGCCAGCAATGAAGTTATGAGTGTGGGATATTGAAGAAAAATATTGTGGACATGTTTGGATACTGATTGGAGTTGTAATTTTGTGGAGAAAGAGGCTATGTGCATGGGAGTGATGAGTTATTCAGAATTCATCAAAGAAGCAAGAATTTTGGCTGCTAGGAGAATTTGTAGTACAACTTTAGATTTACTGAAGTCCCAACAAGTATAATTAATGTACAACTTGTGATGGAATCTCTGGAGGGGAGTGGAAAGTCCTAATGGATTATCGGTAGTGAAGGGGGATTCCATCCCTTGGGTTGTGCAGGTTGAGGGGAAGAGTGTTGGTGGACTAGAATTAACTGAGAGTTTAACTGCTGAAAGGGGGACATTATCCAGCCTTAGGGACCTCAGTCTCTTTTGGATTCATATCCCTATCTCTAGGGTGTCTTATTGTTGAGAAATGGAACAATAAGGCTATGGTTGGGAGGAATGTTCATCCTCTGCAGTGGGTTGCACATTTCATTAAGATATGTTTTCTCATGTGCTATTTGTATCCATGTTAGTTGTTGATATATTCACTGTGCAATTTACTCTTAATTATATTTGGATATTATTTATTGATGTGAGAAGAATGATGCATTTGAATCCTTTTCTATGTGGTGGGATGTTTTTGTATGTTACTTAGTTATTCCTATGCACAATTGAGAAAATGTATTTTCGTATTTAACTAGCATAGACAATTTCAAGTGTATGAATGTCACGTTGTTGGTTATTTCTGTTGATTTAATGGGTTGGTTGTCATTGATTGCAACCCTTGAAGCAATTCTGGTATAAAATTATGGTAGCCCTAGCAGTGTGGTTAAGGAACCCAAGTTTGGTTGAGGAATAATGTAATGAAGACTAGTGAATTTGTAGGTGAGACTTTTCTAGATGGATAGTACATGTGTCGTTTCCGGTGATATGTGTTACATCACTTAGTTAATCACGGTTTAGGAGATATGGCTTAGTGAAGTTGGAGAACCCTCATGAGTTATCTAGAAGCCCCTAGAAGGTCAAAGAAGTCAAATTATTCTAGAAGTTCCTAGAAGAATTTTACTAGTAAAAGTGTTTGTAACTAGGAGTTAATCATGAGTTAAGTTGTTGCAATAATAAAATAATTAAAAATAAATTAGTTGCAACTAGAAGTGGTGAATTTACTATTTCTGGATAAAGTGGTTTCAAGTGGGTAACGTAGTTGAAAGTGGGTTAGCCCTAAAATAAGGAAGTTGGGTAAAATAGTTAGAAGATAACCCCTAAAGGAAGCTACTTGGAGAGTATAAATAAGAGAGAAAGGGTCTCTTATTAGCACCTAATTTGAGCACATTGAATATCTCTTTTGTGATTTTTTTTGGGCAGGTATCATTGAAAAATCTATAGCAGTGATTCTGAAGTAGCGATAAAGTTGCAGGTTCAAAGGATCGAGACTATGGGTATTGAACTAGGGTTTTTATTGAAGACATCCACAGGTTGCAATACTAGAAGGGCGTGAAAATCCATGAGATACAATGGGAAAAAGTTTGGATTCCCATGGGTTTAATGAATACAAAGCATGGATTTGTTGACAAAGATGAAAACGAAGATCAAATCTATCTTCAATGACAGGGTGTTGAGTAGAGAAGAAGCTACAAGAATATCTAACAATAAGAAGGTACATCAGAGATATCTACTATAACACAAGGTATGTTATATGCTTATATAAAGTAGATCCATGGTGAAATTTTAATATGGACATGGGATATTGAGATATTTTCCTTGAGGAACTGTCTATTGTATAGTATATTCTGTACAAGCCAGATCTGCAAAGATACAGTGCTACCGTAGTGGTTGTTCATTATTGGGATACTTCATTGGGCATCTTGTTAAGACATATCCGATGTTATTTGGAGTATGGTTGAGGTTTTATGATTGAGACATAGTGTTATTCATATAGGTTGGGTTTTGCTTGACAGTGAGAGTTTTTTGTATGGTTAATTTAAGGGTTCTTATATCACATGAGTTCAATGAGACATATTTATGCACCTAGAACATGGTTGTGTTAGATCTACTTGGATATTGGATGAGTATTATTTCTATCAGATCAACCAATTTGTGAGAAGATACACAGAGATCATGTAGTGACAGAGACTGAGACAATAATTCAGATAAAGAGATAGAGAGAGTGTTAGTGTACAATCAGATTTTTGTGCTATTCCGTGAGTTGCAAAAATAAGAGGTGCGAACATCCGTGAGTTGTAGTAGGGAAAAGTGCAGATACCTATGTGTTTCTATATAGAGAGTTTGCATATCCGCAAGAAATTTTTGAAGAATATTGGTACATGTTGTGACAACATTTCAGTGACAGTTGTGCTAGTGACAGAGTTGATACAGTGATAGTGAAAATTTTTCTACATTGGGCAATTATACTTCAGGGTGGTTTGGACGGGGTGAGGATAAGTGGTTGTAGCCACCTTCTGGTTGTAGCCAAAGAACATAGGGGATTTTAGCCTCCTTCTAGTTGGAGCTAGAGAATTGGGGAGTTGGAGCTTCCCTCATGTTGTAGCCTGAAAATATATGGGATTGGAGCATCCTTCCAGTTGTAGCGAGAGAACAAAGGAAGTTGGTGCTTCAAATGAATGTATTTCTTAAATAAATATAAGAAAAAACATTTTTTGGTTTTCTCTTGCATTGGGTTTCCTCGTAAAAATACTAGTGTACTATGTATGTGTATGATTGATCATTGTCCATGGTATATTTATATTTCACTAGTTGAATGATATTGGGAAATTGATCACAAAGTTAACAACACTTATATATTGTGGTTAAAAAGTATTAAAAAGATCTATTATTGATTCATCCCCCTCTCAGTAATCCAACAATTGGTATCAGATAAGGTACTTCAAGAGACAGTTTAACCACTGGAAGGAGATCATGGATTACTCTAATATTGGGATACCACAGTTTGATGGGGAAGACTATGCCTTCTAGAGAAGAAGAATGAAGACACACATACAGACACTAGGATTTGATGTTTGGTGATCAATGGTATATGGATACAAAGCACCAACTGTTCCTCCAACAGATAAATATGGAAAGAAACTTGAAGAAAATAATTCAAGAGCCACAAGTGCACTCCTGAATGGTTTGACTAAATAAATATATACCAAATTTATGCACTATGATTCCAAAAAATACATCTGGGTCAAACTAAAGAATATATACAAAAGGGATGAGAAAGTCAAGGAAGCTAAACTTCAAATTTTCAGAGAAAAATTCAAACAATTGAAGATGAATGGAGATGAAAAAATAGTTGCCTAATTTATATGAGTTGACGAAGTAGTAAAAAATAACAAAGGTCTAGGAGACAAACTAAATGAATAGGTCATTGTCAAAAAGGTATTGAGATCCCTAACGATGAGATTTGATTCAAATATTTCAGCACTAGAAGAGAGAGATGATCTAGCTACACTAACCATAGATGAGTTGCATGGGACGCTCACAACTTATGAGATGAGAACAAAGCAAGAAAATCCAGTTACAAAGGAAGAACCATTCAAAGAATATAAGAATACAAAGAAAAAGAGAAAGCATAAGGAAAAGTTAGATAGTAGCAACAGTGACATCTTAGAAGATGATGAAGAAGTAGCCAACTTCGTCAGAAGACTGAAAAGGGGAACTGACAAATATAGAGGTAAGCTTTCGTTGATTTGTTTTAATTTTGAAGGTATTGGTCATTTTTATAATAAGTGTCCCCATAAGAAAAATAAAATAAATGAAGAATGTGACTCTAAGGGTAAACAAATATACAAACGCAAAAGAACCAAAAATAAAATTTTCAAGAAAATCCTTTGCACCAAAGAACAAATCCTCATCAGATGAAGATGAAGTCAGTGATAGTGATACATAAAGAGTTCTATTCATGGAAGTAGAAGAATCCAATGAAGAAGGCACCAAAGAAAAATATGAAGAGGAAGAGGTTGATTATAGAGAAGAATTGTTGAGAGCCATAGAATTTATAAAAAGGGAAAAGAAGAAAAAAAGTCACTACAAGCATAACTAAAAAGAAAAGAGGGAGCTCAAAATTCCAACTCCGAAGAACTAGAGTAAATGATCACTAAATTAAAAATCCAAGTAGAATAAGACAAGAGAATTGAAGAATCACTTAAAGAATAGTTAGAATAAAGATATAGGATCATTGGAAGTTTGGAAGCAGAGATTGTTATATTGAGAAAATACCTTCAGAAAAAAAGCATGCATAACAACTCCAAAGTTTTGGATGAGATTATTAGAAGTCAAAGGTGACATCATGACAAGTCTAGACTAGGATACAACTAGACAGAAAAAAGGTTCAAGCTCCAAAACAATGGATCGAGAAAAAAAAAAGATGTTATGCAAAGACAGTCAAAGGATCTAATGAGAAGGAAGAAGACAAGAAGTTTCAAAAGGAATATCACAGATATACTCCACCTCCAAGAAGATTAAGAGTTTAGAATCAACAACAATTAGAAGTAATAATATCTCAATAAGAAGAAGGATTCAGGAAAGAAACACATTTCAGAAGATATCCAACTCCCAGGTATCAAACAATTGTTATTGGATTATGTTATTCAAGTAATAATTTTGGGCATAAGGTTGTGAATTGCAGATCCAACAACAAAAACATCAATAATTGTGAAGGCTATACAAGAAATGTTTATCCAAGAAGGCCTAATAAAATACAGAGTAGAAGCTACAACATGTTTGAATCTTTGAGTACCAAAGTAGAATGCTACAAGTGCAACAACTTTGGACACATGGAAAAATATTGTAGAATGAAAGATCCTCCAAGATAATCACAACAAAATAGCAATAGTCACAGACAAGAATCACAAAGAATATGGATAAAGAAGAAGAATCAATACAATAATGAAGAATCCACACTCTCTCTACTAGCTCAACACAAGAAGCGTGGTTGGTATGTTGAGAGAGGTTTTTCAAAGAACATGACATGTGATAAGGACATGTTTCTAACTTTGAAAAAAGAAAGAGATGGATTGGTCTCTGTTGGAAATGACAACTCATCCATAATCATTGGAAGAGGCACAGTCAAGATTGGAAGTAAGGATTCCAAGGAATAAAATGTTCTACTAGTGGGAGATATGAAACACGATCTTCTGAATGTAAGTCAAATGTGTGACCAAGGTCACAAAATTTTGTTTGATTCAAAGAAATTCTAGATAAGAAAAGCAAATTCAAGCAGAGTGGTAGCGACAACTGTGAGAAATCCAAGCAACATATACGTACTAAGTGAAATTGGAAAATAAAATTGTTGTTTAGGAAAGGAAGATGAATTTTGGCTATGGCACAGACGAATGGGTCACATAAACTTTGATAATATTGTCAAGGTCATCAAAAAGGATGTAGTCAAAGAGATGTCCCAGATCATGAAGACAACAAATAAATTATGCAAGAATTGTCAACAAGGAAAACAAACAAAAACCAAGTTCAAATCAAAGGAATATTCCACAACAAGACCACTTGAAATTGTGCATACTGATCTGGTTCGAACAACTAGAACAAGGGGTTTGAATGGTGAACAATACTTTATGATATTAGTTGATCATTATACAAGAATGAATGCAATTTGTTTTCTCAAGAAGAAGTCAAAGGCATTTGAGAACTTCAATATGTAAAAGGAGATGGTTGAAAATGAAATATATTCAAAGATCAAATGTTTAATATCGGACACTGGAGGAGAGTTTACTTCAAAGGAATTTATGGACTTCTACATTAAGCATGGGATAAAGAGGCAATTATTCATTTCCAGGACACCATAAAAAAAAATAGAGTCGTCGAAAGGAAGAAAAGGAGAGTACAGGAAATGACTCAAACTATGCTAATGTATTCCAAGTTGATAGATGTCTTTTGGGCACATATAGTGCATACAAAAATTCACATTCAAAACAGAGGAATTCTCAGAAACAAGAGTGATAAAACTCCTTGAGAGATATGGAAAGGAAGACCAGTGAATGTGAAGCACTTCATAGTGTTTGGAAGAAAATGCTACATTAAAAGAGAAGATGGAAACATGGGAAGGTTTGATTCTCGTGTTGACAAAGGTATACTTGTTGGGTACTCTAGCACAAGGAAATCATACAAATGCTTCAATACAAGGCTCAACAAAATTGTGGAAAGCATCAATGTGATGTTGGATGAGAGAGGTGGACAAAGGATAAAAGAAGAAGGCTAAGACGCATTGGAACAGGTTCAGAAAGAAGAAATAAAGGAAGAGGAGGAATAAGAAGATAAGTAAGAAGAGGAAGCGAAAGAACAACAAGATATTCAAATACCTCCAAAGACACCTAGAAGACGAATAGAAAAGAATCATCCATCAGGTCAGATTATTAAGAACAAAGATGTAGGAATTGAAACTAGAAGAAGAATATGTTCACCAGAACAACTACACTTAGAACTACTATCCAAAATTGAGCCAAGCATCTTTGAAGAAGCCAACAAGGATGAATTCTAGATCAAATCCATGGATGAAGAGTTAGATAAAATAGAGAAGATTGACACTTGGGAACTACTTCCAAGGCCAAGGAACAAGAATGTGATCGGTACAAAATGGGTCTTCAGAAAAAAATTAAATGAAGATGGACAAGTTACCATGAATAAATCAAGATTTGTATGTAAAGGATACACTCAGGTTGAATGTATAGGCATTGAATAGATGTTTACCCCAGTTTCTATAATGGAATAAGTTAGATTGATCCTAGCTTATGCATTCTCCAAGAATGTCAAAGTGTATCAGATGGACATAAAAGAAACATTCATAAATGAGGATCTAGAGGAAGAAGTCCACATTGATCAACCAGAAGGATTTTAATTGTCAAAGAATGAAAATTATGTTTGCAAGTAGAAGAAGGCCTTGTGTGGTCTCAATCAGGCTCCTAGACCATGTTATTCCATATTGGACAGATACTTACAACAACAAGAGTTCAGAAAATGGAATGCAAACAACAACCTCTACATCAAGGTAAATCAAGATAGTATTTTGTTAATTGAATTTCATGCTGATGATACTATCTTTGGAAGTGATGATGACAGGACGAGTCAAAAATTTGCAAAGGATATGCAGAATGAGTTTGAGATGCCATTGCGTGGAAACTTGTCTTTATTTTTGGGTCTTCAGATATGTAAAAGAAACCAAGGCATTTTTATCTCTCAAACCAAGTAAATCATAGAAATGCTAAAGAGGTTCAGAATGGAATATTGAAAACAAGTCAGTAGTCCTATGAAAACCAATTGCAGGTTAAGTAAATATTATGATTCAAATGCTACATATCATAGGTAGTACAGGTCAATGATTGGTAGTTTACTTTATGTGAAAACTTCCAAACGATATGTGATGTAGGTAGTTAGACATGTGGCACGTTTTCAGGAAGCACCAAAGGAATCACATGTTTAGGTAGTGAAGAATATATTAATATATCTCAAGGGTCACAAGATTTTGGATTATGGTATCCAAAAGGAAAGGATATAGCACATGTTGCCTACACAGGTGTAGATTGGGAAGGTTTTATTGATGATCGAATAAGTACAAGTGGAGCAATTTTCTACTTGAGTGAGTATTTGGTATCTTAGATAAGCAAGAAACAATAATCGGTATCATTGTCAATAGTCAAAGCAGAGTATATTGCAGCAACAACATTTTGTACACATGTCCTATGGATGAAACAAAATTTCAAATATATACAGGTTGAGTATGATGAGCCCATTTTGATATTTTGTGATAACACAAGCACCATAAGTATCTCAAAGAATCTAGTGATTCACTCCAAGACGAATAACATTCCGCTCAAGTTTCATTTTCTATGGGAATAGGTTACAGAGAAGAACATTTGAGTTGATTATGTTGGGACCAAAGAACATATTGCATATATCTTTACAAAACCACTTCCAAGGGAAGCTTTTGAGTATCTTCACCAGAAAATCAGAATAGTTTCTACCCCACAATGAATTTTGAATTTTATTCTTATATGTCATAGATTTACATGAGGAATCACCATGAAGAGGACATAGGACAACTTAGATAGGGGTAGCATCCCCAAGGATATTTCATTCAGGGGGAGCAACCCCGGCATGGGGAGTTACCTTTTCCATTGATGTCAAAGGGGGAGAGATTCATCAGATGCATGGAGATAAAGTGAAAGAACATAAGTATGATTATAGAGAGAGAGATGGTCACATGGGGAGCATGAGAATTATGACTTCAATATTGCATCAGAGTGTTTCCATCAATTCCAAAGGGGGAGATTGTTGATTAATTTGGTTGCTTGTCATTGATGTCAACCCTTGAATCAAGTATGGTAGAAAATTATGGTAGCCCCAACAATGTGATTAAGGAACCCAAGTTTGGTTGAGGAATAATATAATGAATACCATTGAATTTGTAGGTGAGACTATTCTATATGGATATTACATGTCGTGCTATTTCTAGAGATATGTGGTACATCACGTAGTTCATCACGGTTGAGGAGATATGGCTTAGTGAAGTTGAAGAACCCTTGTGAGTTATCTAGACACCCCTACAAGATCAAAGAAGTCAAATTATTCTTGAAGCTCCTAGAAGAAGTTTACTAGTCAAAGTGGTTGTAACTAGGATTTAATCATGAGTTAAGTTGTTGCAATAAGAAAATACTTAAAAACAAATTAGTTGCAACTAGAAGTGGTGCGTTTATTGTTTGTGGATAAAGTGGTTGAAAGTGCGTAAAGTAGTTGAAAGTGGGTTATCCCTACAAGAAGGAAGTTGGGTAAAACAGTTAGAAGATAACCCCTAAAGGAAGCTACTTGGAGAGTATAAATAAGAGAGCAAGGGTCTCTTATTAGCACCTAATTTGATCACATTGAATATCTCTTTTGTGAATTTGTTTGGGTCGGTATCTGTTATCACTCTATAATTTCTCAGGATGAGGAAGAAGTTGACAGAGGTAATCACAAAACCACTTTGGAGTCTAGGATCCAGGGGTGATTTTAAGCATGGAAATTTATTTTAAAATGTAGAACCCTTGGCAAATCTTATTTATCCTTCATATGCCAACTATAAATGTTTGGCGACATTTTTGTAAAAATATTCAAATTTCTAACAATTTTATATAGTTTGTATAACTTTTTGGCAATTTTTAGGTTAAAATAATTTTATCCTATAGAATTTGGGTGAATCATTTTTAGAATAACGAATCTTGTTTTGGGGAAAACCATGGAAAATTATCCCATGAGCGAAATTTATCCCTTAAAATCATCCCTGCTAGGATCTAACCCTCCTAGACTTAGCGAGGGATCTCTCTATAAGATTTAGCTTTGTTTCCAGGGAATTTTAGGCTAGTTATGATAGTACAGGGTTTGGTTTTTAAATTGTTTGGTTGAAACAACAAGGGAGGGCCATTGGGAAATGAAGTCGAAGAGGCTTGGGTGATCAATTTGCATAAATATCAAGCTCAAGTGAAACAGGGAAATGTAGACATACTACTGGATATGGCAAATTTGGATGAAATGAAATAGGAGAAAAGAGACAAGATCAATTGAGCAACAAATCAATTAAGAATTTCGCCACTAAATATCAGAGGAAAACATTTAAATTACTTACAGTCAGAATCATAGCATATCTTTCAACAAATTTTGTCCTGCAACCTTCTGTAAGATAATTAGAAAAGAAAAACATATGGAAACAAAGAAAACAATTACATAAGAGGCACTTCACCACATAGATATGGCACATGAATCCTGAATAGCATTTCTTGTATTACTGCGAAAGGTCCCTTGATCTCAGTGAACTACTTTACATTGAATGATCATCTTCCTTATTACAAATTTTCCCCCCTTCATACTTCAAAATCAGAAGTATTTATAAACTTATTACAAATAATCCTGTCATAACTTATCAGGATTTATTTCAGGGATATGTAAACTAATCGTATCTTTAATTAAAAAAATAAAGGGATTTTCATATCTGTTCATACTTCTGGCACTATTTTAATGGAAGTTGTTGATGATTGACTATTGATATTCAGATGATAAGTGTATTCATGCCATTGAAATCTGGAATGAGGTTGAAATTACCTCCACGAATTTTTTTTATTGTCCTCTCATCTTTTCCATTTGTCCCTTTTGAATTATTCGCCTCTCAAAATTATGAAAAAATAGGGTCCAAGGAAGTCTTTGATTCTCCCACTCTGAGATAGTTGTGTGAAATATTGGGGAGGTTTTTGTAGACCATCTTGTTCTGAGAAAAAATCTCTCTTAGGTTTTTGAAATTCATCTCTAGTTGTTCGGGATCTGGGTTTGAAATAGATGTCTCAAACAAGAAAATATTGAATCCCGAAAAATAGGGTTTAAAGATGCTCTTTATTCTCCCAATCTGTAACTGCTATGAGAAATATGAGAGAGGTTATTGTTATTTTTCCCGTTCTGAGAAAAATCTCTTTTTGTTTCTCAAAATTCATCCTGGTTTGCTTAGAAATCACCTCAGAAGATGGCTAATTGAAATGGAAAAAACACTGTTTTTTTAATTGGGGAAAGTGGTTTTCGGAGAGGGAAAGGTGGTTTTCAAGGGGGGAGGGGG
>ML798267.1:60913-73093 GCA_009831015.1 Picea engelmannii | reverse complement strand
TATATATATATATATATTAATTATTTTATTTTTATTGTTTTCATTTTAATTTTTAGTTTATTAATTACCTATTCAAAATTTACTATTAAAAATAATTATTTATTGATCATTTAAATTTATTATTAAAACTATTACTTATTACCCTAATCTAATTACTAACCTAATTTAATAATTATTAATCCTTAACAATGTTCACTAATACTTATTAGCTTATTGCTTTTCATTTACCCTAAGCTTGTCTAACATTAATTTTGTGCAGGAATGAAATTAATGGGGGAGAATGATGAAGTGGATGGTGTAATGGAATGAATGGTGGATGAGATGTGGCCTAGAGTATGTTAATGGACAAGGGAGTGAGTGGCACAGAAGTGAATGAAGGATTGGGTAAAATGGATGGCGAGAGAGGCAAAGTCATCCAAGGAAGCCAACCAAGCCAGGAGCCTTTGTCATGAGAGAAACAATAGATAAATAATGGAATGATCAGATTTCCCATAATTTATCATCACAGTTGAGGAGATATGGCTTAGTGAAGTTGGATAACCCTTGTGAGTTATCTAGAATCCCCTAGAAGATCAAAGAAGTCAAATTATTCTGGAAGCTCCTAGAAGAAGTTTACTAGTCAAAGTGGTTGTAACTAGGAGTTAATCATGAGTTAAGTTGTTGCAATAAGAAAATAAATTAAAAAAAATAAGTTGCAACTAGAAGTGGTGCATTTAAAATTTGTGGATAAAGTGGTTGAAAGTGGGTAAAGTAGTTGAAAGTGGGTTATCCCTACAAGAAGGAAGTTGGGTAAAACAGTTAGAAGATAACCACTAAAGGAAGCTACTTGGAGAGTATAAATAAGAGAGCAATGGTCTCTTATTAACATCTAATTTGATCACATTGAATATCTCTTTTGTGAAATTTTTTGGGCAGGTATCATTGACAAATCTATAGTAGTGATACTGAAGCAGTGACAAAGTTGCAGGTTTGAAGAGTCGATATTGTGGGTAATAAACTAGGTTTTTTACTGAAGACATCTGCAGGTTGTAGTACTAGAAGGGCGCAAACATCTGCGAGACACACTGGGACAAAGCGCGGATACCCACAGGTTTAATGAATACAAAGCATGGATTTGTTTCCAAAGCAGAAATGGAAGATCAGATCTATCTTCAGTGACAGGGTGCTGAGCAGAGAAGAAACTACAAGAAGATCTAACAGTAAGAAGGTACAAAAGAGATATCTACAATAACAAAATGTGTGTTATATGATTATCTAAAGTAGATCATTGGTGAATGTTTTGATATGGCCATGAGAAATTGAGATCTTGTCCTTGAGGGACTCTCTGTTGTGCGGTATACTCTATATGAGACAAATCTACAGAGACACAATGCTACTATAGTGGTTGTTCATTGTTGGGATACTTTATTTGGCATCTTGTTAAGACATATGCTATCTTATTTGGAGTATCGTTGAGGGTTTATGGTTGAGACATAGTGTTATTAGTACAGGTTGGGGTTTGCTTATAGTACATGTAAGAGTTTGTTGTATGGTTAATGTAAGGTTTCTTATATCACAAGAGTTTAGTGAGACATATGTACGAACCTAGTAGATAATTGTGTTATATCTACTTGGATATTGGATTAGTATTGTTTCTATCATATCAACCAGTTTATGAGTAGATACAGAGAGATCAAACGGTGACAGAGATTGAGACAATAATTTAGACAGAGAGGCAAAGAGAGTGTTAGTGTACAAGCACATTTTTGTGCTAGTCCGCAAGTTGTAGCAATCAGAGAGGTAGACATCTGGGAGTTGTAGTGGGGAAAAGCATGGATACCCGCGTGTTGCAGTATAGACAGGTTGTGGATCTGCATGAAATTTTTGAAGAAGATTGGTACAAGTTGTGATAGGATTTTAGTGACAATTTTGATAGTGACAGAGTTGATACAATGATAGTGACAAATTGTCTACATTTTAAAGTTATACTTTAGGGTGGTTTGGATGGGGCAAGGATAGGTGGTTGTATCCACCTTCCAGTTGTAGTTGGAGAACATAGGAACTTTGATGCAGGAGCATTGCCAACATCAAGCGAGCCAGCGCGGAAGCAAAAGACAGCTGGAAAAGCGCCCAGCGCAAATTTTGAAATCACCTTGAAGTTGATGCACAATCTTAAATGAAGTCATTAAGGAGAGGTGCACTTGTAAAATGTAAATGGACCTTGAGCAATTTGCTCTCGTCCTTAGTAGGTAGAAGGCATTTATGGTAGTTAATGTAAAGTAGATAGAATTCAATTCTAGATTAGACAGTTTCTAGAGCGCAAGAGAAAAACGGGATATAGACACCCTCCTTGTGTATTGTAACATCATCAGAGAAGAGCATAGAAGAGAAGCAGAGAGCTCTGTAGTAGACTCCATGTACAGAAGTTCTGGATTAATACAAAGAAAGCTTTGATTTAGACTCATGGTGTTCATATATTCTCTGTGTATGCATCTTTGAATGTTATGCTCATGAATGTTTTTACTCTTTCTGTCATGCAATTGCTTTTATGCTAGGTATGAATGATTTCTTGTTGAATGTTTGAAATCTGAGAGGAAAGGGTAATGGAATGAGTTTCAATTGTTTCTCTATCTGAGCGAGGATTCCTGCAAGGAGTGCATTGACAAAGGGCTCAGGTAGTTTAGCTTTTGTTCTCATTCTCGCAGAAGTGCAGTTGAGCACAGGAGCCGTGAAAGGAGTGCACAGGACAAGTAAAGTCTCAGAGTTGTGAACCGAGTGAAGTATTGAGAGACTACTGCTGCAGGTGTGCGCAGGGTCGAAGGAAATTCAGCACTTGGAAGTGTCTGAAGGTTGCCGCAAGGAGTGCGCGCAAGAGTCTTCTCTAAGACTCGGAGTTATAAGGAAGCTCAAGAAGGATAAAGCCTTATAACAGCTAAAAGGATTGCACAGGAGTTGTACCTGGAAGAATTAAGAAGGCGTTGTAAGTTTGCGCTGCAGGTGGACAAGTTCGCAGAGGAACGCTTAGTTATCCACAGAAATCGGCAAGGAGGAAGAGATGGACGGTTGGAATTCTCGATGGAGAATTCACGAATTTCCGTGAGATGTTAGATTTCATGGAGAAGCAAGGGATATACGACGAGTATTCCCTAAAGGTTCTAAGCTCAGGAGGAGTAGGACCATAGATCCAAGCCACAAGGTATGTTGGATTTACACGTGGATACGTATATTGGGGTTTCGTGGGTGGAAGTACCATAAACTTTGCAACGAGAATCGCGAAATCATGAAACACGATATCCCGAAAGACAAGAGGATTTGTGTGGGGCCACGGAGGAGTTAGTGAGAGGACAAGTGGCACGCTTTTTCGGGGTTTCATGGGGTGAAGTCCCGAAAACATTGCATCAGGATTCGCGATATTGCGAAGTTCGAAGTCCCGACAGAAGTGAGGAGGCATTGGAAATTCAAGCGCATGAGTGTATCGGAGTTTCGACAGATCAGGATTCGAGAGTCGGGAATATGAGTTGTTCGACATCGCGATCGCCAAAATCGCGATAGGGAAAATCCCTAAAAGGAAAGGGTCAGCATTGACTGTATCGGGATTCGGGGATTCGAGAGTCCAACGCTCGACCATCGAATTTGCAAAGTTGCGAAGTCCGATCTCCCAAGTGTAAAGAAAGGATCCCGTGAGAGTTTGTTGTGGGTGTTGATTTCCCAATAGGGAAATAAAAGAGCCATTTAGAGTTATTTGGGCCAGTGGAAAAGGAAAGATTCTATGCTGCACGTGGAAATTCTGACCTTCGGGTTGAGAGGTTGTGCACGGCGGCGTCAATTTGGTATCAGAGCCCAGAAAGGTTCTTTGTTTTCTGTAGCAGAGAAGAAATAAGAATTCACTATGCCGCCAAGGAGAAGGGACAAACAATCACCTAATCCACCAGAGGATAGGGAAATGCCGAGAAGAAGAGGCAGGCAGATGACAGATCCAGCTATGGAAAGAGAGATGTGTGATATACAAGCCAGACTCGAAGACATGGAGACAGCACAAAGACGCACATTCAGTGCAGGGGATCTAAGTGATTCTGAGAGTGAAGTTGAGGCTGAACATGAAGAAGAAGTTGCAGCTGAAGATGCATCAAACAAATGTTTGATCAGAGCTATTGCAAGAATGGGTGCAAGAGAGAAAATGGACATTCCAGTTTATGATGGGAACTTGGATGCAGAGGAGCTTCTAGACTGGATTAGAGCTCTAGACACATACTTCGACTATGAAGATGTCGAAGAGGACAAGAAAGTCAAGCATGTTGTCACGAGATTGAAGGGACATGCAGCATTTTGGTGGGATGAACTACAAGCTGACAGACGCTGCAAGGGCAAGCAGAAGATCAAAAGCTGGGACAGAATGATCGTGAAGATGAAGGCGAAATTCATCCCCAGGGATTACCAAATTACTCTGTTCAGAAGGATGCAAAACCTGAGACAAAAGCTGATGACAGTGAAAGAATACACTGAAGAATTCTATAAGCTGAACATCAGGGTAGGTCATCAGGAGAGTGACGATGAAAAAGTTGCCATATACTTGAATGGTCTGGGATATGATATCCATGATGAGATGAGCATGGTAACCATCCGAACAGTGGAAGATGCTTATCAGATGGCTCTAAAGGCTGAAGAGAAGCTGAGCCAAAAGAAAGGTCAAAGAGGTTGAGGCAGAAGTCAGCCTAGAGGCAAATCATTTTCCCAAGATAAATATTAGAAGCCCAAGGAAGACTGGAAGAAACCTTAGACTCAAACTGAAAGAGGTGGAACCTCACATCGAGAGTAGTATACTGAGCAGAGAGGAGATTATGCTGACAATAACACGTTTCCTCGTACTAGAGGTAGAGGAAGAGGAAGAGATGGAGTAATCACATGCTTCACATGTGGAAAGAATGGGCACAAGTCTTACGAGTGTCTAGATAAAAAGAAGGAGAGTGGAGAAGCTCACAACACTGAAACACAGAGGCGAGATGTTGAGGCAGAAGACGCTGAAGGCGGGAGATCATTGATGATGCGAAAAGTTCTTTTGACACTGGAGAAGGAGGTGGAGAGCTTAGTCCAAAGGACCAGACTTTTCAGGACTGCTTGCAAGACCAAGGATAGGGTATGCAAGGTCATCGTGGATAGTGGTAGCATGGATAATCTCGTTTCTACGAAGATGGTAGAAAAGTTGGAGCTAGAGACGATTGATCATCCAAGCCCATACAGAGTTTCGTGGCTACAAAAAGGACATCAGGTAACTATCACTAAACAATGTTTAGTTGAGTTTAAGATAGGAGGATATAATGATAAGATATTATGTGATGTCATTCCTATGGATGTTTGTCATCTATTGCTGGGTAGACCATGGCAATATGACAGAAATGTGATTCATGATGGGAGAATGAACACATACACCTTAGAGAAGAATGGGAAGACTCACATGTTGCTTCCAATAAAGGATAAGGAGGTGAAGCCAGAAGTAAGCAACACTGTACTTCTCATGAGTGGTAAGGAACTTCTTACAGAGGTTAAGAAGAAGGAAGAACCGCAGTTTATTGTGGTCAGGAAACCGAAGATTGTTTTGACCAGCACAAGGGTGGATGATTTATCAGAAGAGGTTCAGGAACTACTAGAAGAGTTCACTGACATAGTAGTGGACAAATTACCTCATTCGTTTCCACCGATCATAAGTGTGAGTCATCACATTGATCTCATACCAGGAGCCAGTTTGCCAAACAAAGTCACGTACAGATTGACGCCGTAAGAGAATGAAGAGGTTAAAAGGCAAGTCCAAGAGTTGTTGGACAAAGGTTTGGTCAGGGAAAGCTTGAGTCCGTGTGTTGTTCCAATAGTACTCAGTCTGAAGAAAGATGGAGGCTGGAGGATGTGTACTGACTCGAGGGTGATTAACAAGATAACCATCAGGTACAGATTTCCATTGCCAAGGATGGATGATCTGATGGATTGCTTGAGTGGAGCAAAGTATTTTTCAAAGATTGACTTGAAAAGCGGTTATCACCAGATCCGCATGAGAGAGGGTGATGAATGGAAGACAGCCTTCAAGACCAACGAAGGGTTGTATGAATGGCTTGTTATTCCATTTGGATTAACAAATGTGCCGAGTACCTTCATGAGGTTGATGAACAAAGTCCTGAGGGAGTTCATCGAAAAATTGTCATTGTGTATTTAGATGACATACTGGTTTACAGTAAAACAGTGGCAGAGCATCTGAAGCATTTGGCTATAGTGATGCAGAGATTACAATAGGAGAAGTTGTTGATAAACATGAAAAAGTCCTCATTCATGAAGACAGAGCTCATTTACTTGGGGTTTGTTATTTCTGTAGATGAGTTGAGGATGGATCCAGATAAGGTGGAAGTGATTAAGAATTGGCCATCACCGAAGACTATTTTTGAGGTGAGAAGTTTTCATGGATTGGCTAGTTTCTATCAAAAGTTCATTAGGAATTTCAGTGGAATTAGTGCAGCGATGATGGATACAGTGAAGAAGAGACACAAGTCTTTTCACTGGACAGAAGGGGCTGAAAAGAGTTTTAATCTGTTGAAGAGGAAGATCACGGAACAACTAGTTTTGGTGCTGCCGGATTTCCAAAAGACATTTCAAGTGAAATGCGATGCAAGAGGATTCGCAATCGGGGCAGTCTTGAGTCAAGAAGATAGGCCGATAGCATACTTCAACGAGAATCTAAATGAAGCGAAGGTGAAGTACTCGACTTACGACAAGGAGTTCTATGCTATCATGCAGGCATTGAAGAAATGGAGGCATTACTTGATCCCGAAAGAATTTTTCTTATACAGTGACAATCATGCATTGCAGTTTGTGACTCAATAGGAAAAGTTGAATCAGAGACATGTCAAATGGGTTGAGTACATGCAAAATTTCACTTTTGTGATTAGACATATTTCTGGTACTGCTAACAAAGTTGTTGATGCTTTGAGCAGGAAGTGTTTGCTATTGTAGGAGTTCAAAGTCAAAACGTTGGGTTTTGATGATCTTAGGAACATGTACGCAGATGATCCAGATTTTGGGGAAGTGTATGAAGTAGCTGAGAATCCAGTTCTCAGAGATAAAAGCCAATGGGTAGAATACATGATCCAGGAAGGATTACTGTTTAGAGGTAATCAACTGTGTATTCTGAAATGCTCCATGAGGGAGAACCTACTGAAGGAGAAACACAGTGGAGGATTGGCAGGGCACTTTGGTCACGACAAGACGTTCGAAAAATTGAATGAGTCATATTTTTGGCCGGGAATGCGAGCAGACGTCAAGAGATTCATGGACAGATGCAGAATTTGCGAGCATTCAAAGGGAAGGAAGCAAAATGTGGGGTTTTATCAACCATTGCCCATACCAGAAAGGCCATGGGATGCAATCAACATGGATTTTGTATTGGGGTTGCCAAGAATACAAAGAGGATTTGACTCAATATTTGTGGTGGTGGATAGATTTTCCAAGATGGCACACTTCATTCCATGTCAGAAAACCAGTGACGCAACTCACATTGTGAATCTATTTTTCAAGGAAGTCATTCGACTTCATGGCTTACCAAGAAGCATAGTTTCAGATCGAGACACCAAATTCATAAGGCATTTTTGGAGGACCTTGTGGAAGAAGCTGGGAACTAACTTGTCATTTAGTTTGGCTTATCATCCTCAGACAGAAGTGGTGAACTGAAGTCTGGGAGACTTGCTGAGGAGCTTGGTGACAGAACACCACAGCCAGTGGGACAACATATTACCACAGGCAGAATTTGCTTATAACGACTCAGTTAATAGAAGCACAGGGCAAAGTCCATTTCAGGTTGTCTATGGCGTGCAACCAAGAGGAATTTTTGAATTGAGGGATTCAGAACAGACTGCGACTAGGAGCGCTAGTGCAGAGGAATTCCTAGAGGCGATGAAGGAACTTCACAGCCAGGTGAAGCAGTGTTTACAACATTCGAGCCAGGAGTATAAGCGCAGAGCCGATCAGCATAGAAGACAACTTCAATTTGAGGTTGGTGAATTGATTCTGGCACATTTGAGGAAGGAAAGGTTCCCAAGAGGAACATATAATAAGCTGAAGATGAAGAAAATCGAACTATGTAAGGTCTTGAAGAAATTTGGGGCGAATGCTTACGAGATTGAATTACCCGATGGGATCGAAATTTCTCCGATATTCAATATCTCAGATTTGTACCCATATAAGGCTGAGGAAACATGGATCGAAGGTGAGTAGCCAGTAATCCATTGGAAAAAGCATATGCCAGTTGCAGATAAGCCGCAGATGGGGCACATACTGGATAAAAGAGTGAGCAATAGGACCAGGCGAAAGAAATACTTTGAGTATCTGGTCAAATGGAAAGGCCATCCAGTTGAAGATGCTAGCTGGGAGAACAAAGTAGAGATACAAAGGCATGGACAGACCGTGCATGAGTTCATGGACAGGAGCCCATGAAAAGTTTCAAGTGAGGGAGTATGATGCAGGAGCATCGCCAACATCAAGCGAGCCAGCGCGGAAGCAAAAGACAGCTGGAAAAGCGCCCAGCGCAAATTTTGAAATCACCTTGAAGTTGATGCGCAAACTTAAATGAAGTCATTAAGGAGAGGTGCACTTGTAAAATGTAAACGGACTTTGAGAAATTTGCTCTCGTCCTTAGTAGGTAGAAGGCATTTATGGTAGTTAATGTAAAGTAGATAGAATTCAATTCTAGATCAAACAGTTTCTAGAGCACAAGAGAAAAACGGGATATAGACACCCTCCTTGTGTATTGTAACATCATCAGAGAAGAGCATAGAAGAGAAGTAGAGAGTTGTGTAGCAGAATCCATGTACATAAGTTTTGGATTAATACAAAGAAAGCTTTGATTTAGACTCATGGTGTTCATATATTCTCTGTGTATGCATCTTTGAATGTTATGCTCATGAATGTTTTTACTCTTTATGTCATGCAATTTATTTTATGCTAGGTATGAATGATTTCTTGTTGAATGTCTGAAATCTGAGAGGAAAGGGTAATGGAATGAGTTTCAATTTTTTCTCTATCTGAGCGAGGATTCCTGCAAGGAGTGTAGTTGAATTGTCCACAAGGAGTGCGTTGACAAAGGGCTCAGGTAGTTTATCTTTTGTTCTCATTCTCGCAGAAGTGTAGTTGAGCACAAGAGTCGTGCAAGGAGTGCATAGGACAAGTCTCAGAGTTGTGAACCGAGTGAAGTATTGAGAGACTGCTACTGTAGGTGTGCGCAGGGTTGAAGGAAATTCAGCACTTGGAAGTGTCTGAAGGTTGCCGCAAGGAGTGCGTGCAAGAGTCTTCTCTAAGACTTGGAGTTATAAGGAAGCTCAGGAAGGATAAAGCCTTATAACGGCTGAAAGGATTGCACAGGAGTTGTACCTAGAAGAATTAAGAAGGCGTTGTAAGTTTGCGCCACAGGTGGACAAGTTCATAGAGGAACGCTTATTTATCCACAGAAATCGCCAAGGAGGAAGAGACGGACGGTCAAAATTCTCGGTGGAGAATTCACGAATTTTCGTGAGCTGTTAGATTTCACGAAGAAGCAAGGGATATACGACGAGTATTCCCTAAAGGTTCTAATCTCAGGAGGAGTAGGACCATAGATCCAAGCCACAAGAGCCATTGGATTTATGCGTGGATACGTATATCGGGGTTTCGTGGGTGGAAGTCCCGTAAACTTTGCAACGGGAATCGCGAAATCATGAAACGCGATATCCCAAAATCCAAGAGGATTTGTGTGGGGCCATGGAGGATTCAGTGAGAGGATAGGTGGCACGTTGTTTCAGGGTTTTGTGGGGTCAAGTCCCGAAAACATTGCATCAGGATTCGCGATATTGCGAAGTCCGAAGTCCCGACAGAAGTGGGGAGGCATTGGAAAGTCAAGCGCATGAGTGTATCGAAGTTTCCGCAGATCAGGATTCAGGAGTCGGGAAGATGAGTTGTTCGACATCGCGATTTCCAAAATTGTGATAGGGAAAATCCTGAAAAGGAAAGGGTCAGCATTGACTGTATCAGGATTCGGGGATTCGAGAGTCCAATGCTCGACCACCGGATTCGCGAAGTTGCGAAGTCCGATCCCCCAAGTGTAAAGAGGGGATCCCATGAGAGTTTGTTGTGGGTGTTGATTCCCTGATAGGGAAATAAAAGAGCCGTTTAGATTTCTTCGGGCCAGTGGTAAAGGAAAGATCCTCTACTGCACATGAAACTTCTGACCTATGGGTTGAGAGGTTGCGCGCGGCGGTGTCAGGCTTGTAGCCTCCTTCTGGTTGGAGCTAGAGAATTGGGGAGTTGGAGGTTCCCTCTAGTTGTAGCCTTAAATTATAGGTGGTTGGAGCCTCCTTCCAGTTGCAGCTCGAGAACAAAGGAAGTTGGTGATTCCAATGAATGTACTTCTTAAAGACATGTAAGAAAAATAATTTCGTGGTTTTCTCCCGCATTGGGTTTCCATGTAAAAATATTGGTGCATTTTGTATATGTATGATTTCTCATTGTTCATGTTTTATTTATTTTTCACTTATTGAATGATATTGGGAAATTGATCATAAATTTAACAACACTTATATAATGTGGTTAAAAAGGATTAAAAATCTTTATTACTGATTCACTCCCCCTCTTAGTAATCCAACAATTTCTACATTTATATTTAGTATCATAAATTTTATGGGGTCGTTTTAGTAGTGACATGAACCAACTGAGGGTTGGGTGTGTTACAAAGTGGTATCAAATCTATTGGTTCAACACTGGACCCGTATGGGCCAAGAACCAGTGCGAATGTGAGTAAATTTGTTGTTGCAAACTTTGGTCTATGTGAATTTGGGAAAAAATAGAGAGAAAATTAGAGTTAAATCCCTAAATCCGTGGTCAAGATTCATGTTAGAATGAATCATAACTATTTAATATAATTTAATGAAGTTAATATGCAAGTTGTAGGGCCGACTTTGACTTGGAAAGGTCAAATTTTGAGTTTTAATTTATTTTTTAGAGTTACAGGATGTTTTGTGAATCGACGATCATGATATATTTTGATATCGAGATCAACAACTGAGATTTGTCATGATAAATTTACAAAATCCATAAGGTTTGGTTGTTTTGAAAGGTTGATCAAATCAACGACCATGATTCATTTCAGGGGTTTTTGAAATGGATTAGATCAATGACCTGTCTTCATTTCAGTCGTTGAGGAGATGAATTTGAACTGACGACCAAGATCATTTTCGATAATAGATCGATGACCTAGATTCACCTGGATTGCTATAAAAAAAAATTCAAGTGTTGGTTAGATAGGTGAGAATTGTGGAGGGTTTGAAGTTTGCTAGTTGAACTCGCCGATGGCTAAGGATCGAATTAGGGATTTTGTTGAAGATTTGAGTTCGGCCAAAAGACACGTTTGATCATATATGATCGATGGTTGTGGATCGTCAGATTTTGGCCAAAATTTCTAAGTGTCTAGGTTCACCAACAAAACTCACCGATGACCAATGGTCGAGGATCGACAAGATTTGACAAAGGTTTCATGCATCCAGAGAGGATCATCGATCACCAATGGTCGATGGTTGGAAATCGACAGATGTTGGTTGAAAAATTTTCTAAGTGTCAAAATTCTCCAAGAAAACCTGTCTATGACCGATAATTGGGGATTGACATAATTCAGTGAGAGTTTCATTCGATCGAGAGAAACCTTAGATCGTTGATGGACAATGATCGAGCATCAACATATTTAGTACATAGTTTTCATTCTTCCAAGAGAAGTGGTTGATTTCCAATGAAGGAAAAGAGGATTATGATGTAATCCACGTGTCATTCCACGCCAGCCAAGTTCACATGTCAGGATGATGTGTCATTTCATGTCATCATTTATGTGTCATGCCACGTCAACAAAGGGGTGGTTGAACGTCAATGGTCGGGGGTTAAATGACTTTGTAACAAGGATGTTGTTGATTAAGGTTGGTTGTCATTGATGTCAACCCTTGAAGAAAGACCCGTAGCACAAAGTTTTGGGTAATGGACCCAATAGTTTTTGATGTAAACATGACTTATTATTGTTTTTTCATGGTTGATAAGAAGTAAATATGGATGAACTCCAAAGTGGTCCCCTTATGGTGAAAGCCCTCACGGGAAGACGCTTTGTGGAGTAAGAGAACCCATGCTTAATTGTGGAATAATGAGATGAAGGAAAGT
>ML798267.1:37761-58544 GCA_009831015.1 Picea engelmannii | reverse complement strand
GGGGGTTGGAGCCTCCTTCCAGTTGCAGCTGGAAAACAAAGGAAGTTGGTGCTTCCAATGAATGTAATTCTTCAAGACATATAAGAAAAAACATTCTGTGGTTTTCTCCTGATTTGGGTTTCCATGTAAAACACTGGTGTACTATGTATGTGTGTGATTGTTTATTTATTACTGCTCATTATTGGATAATAATTCTACATTGATATAACATTTGAAGAAAAAGGATTATAATAACGTTATTACTAATTCACCCCCCCTCTTAGTAATCCAATAGATGTTTCCAAAGGAATTTGCTAATGTTTGATTGTCAATGATTGGGGATCAACAATATTTTTGGACAATATTTGGTTTCGTGAGGTGAAACGACCGATGGTCGATGACTCACGATCGAGTGTCGGGGAGATTCACAGACAAGTTGGTTTGGAAATGAGAATTGTTGATCGTCGATCATCGATGGATATTATATCAACGACTTAGATTTAATGTGATTTGAAATCGATGGTTTAGATCTAAAGAGTTGTTACAGTAGTAAAAAAGTCATTTTTATGTAAAATTTTTCAAATTTTTCATATTTTTGAAGGTCATTAACTTGTGGGGCATTTTTGAGGGCCTAAATGACATTTTAGGTAGTTAAACCCCATGATAACAACATTTACCAAGGTAAATTTATCTGCAACTCAAATAAAATAACTCGGAGAGAGTTATCCAATAAGCTAAATGGTTCGCAAAATGGAGCTCATATGAGGAAGTTATAGACAAAACATTGAGGATAAAATTTTGGCACCAAAGTTATTTCCGAAGGGCACAACTCATTACTCTGAAGTTTTTTTGGGGCATAAGAGTATTCGATGGAAATATTATGAACCATATAATCCAGAAGTGGAGTCAAAATTTGGTTATGGGTACCTGAAAAATGTGCAGGAAAGAGAAAAAAGACACCTATAGCATGCAGGGATAAATTGGGTAGAACAACCTCAACTTCTTCGAACTGTAACTTTCAACTTAGAGCTCATTTTTGAGAAAATGAATAGTTGATGGAAAGGTATTGAGGAGGAGAAGAAATTTTTCCACCCAACATTTTGAATTGGGCATTATATTTTCTCAAAAAGGGATAAAATAGATTGTTGTAGAAGTAAATGGGTGGGAATTGTAGCATGTAGATGTTGTAACATTTCACTCAGAACTCAGATTGAGGCACGAGTATAGCCATTGGAAAGATGTTTCAGAGAGGAATTAATTTAAGTAATAATAATTGGGAGTAGTGCATTAATATTCTTCATAATTTAAAATGAAGAATGACCTGCAATCTAATTAATAAATATTTTACAATATGCTTAATTCTAACAACAATGATTTCATGTACATTCTTGTAGAATTAGATATACATAAAAGAAGAATTTAGTTCCTACATGAGAAATAGAGATATTGAGGATGATCAAGGGTCTTACAGCCATGATGAAGAAAATAGAGGTTTGCATGTCAACATGGATAATGCTGAGACTAAGTTTAATGGGAGAAAAGATGGGTAGGAGCCTATAACTCTGAGAATCCTACAAAAAGAAGTGTATAGCTATAGGGTCGATAATGAGACGATCATGAACGATCAAGAAGAGATACTTCAAATCTTGAACATGATGCAGAAGAAATTCAACAAATATTTAGGAACATGGCAAGAATCTAGTGCCAAGAAAGTGGAGGTGTCTAGGTCTCATGATAGGAGGGATGATCATGGACGATCTAGACAATCAAGGAGTATTAGTAGGAATCAACATCATAATTCCCCAAGGATCTTTAAAAAACAAACATATGCACACTCAAGGTCATCAATAAACTCAATTATATCTCTTGTCAGGCATCAGAGAAGGAGACATGGGTTAGATAACTTCCAAGGGTAATTGAGGAAAATCAAGCCACCATCGTTTTATGGAGAAAAAAAGAAAGGTGAAGATGCAGAAGCATGGTTACTAGGAATGAGTAAATATTTCCAATTTCATAAGTACTTGTTAGTATCTAGATCTACAGGGTAAAATTGTGGTATCTTGTGCCAAGTTATGGAAGAAAATGTGGCAAAGACAGGCGCGCTACCAGAACAAGGACATTCTTGCAGCACAACCATAAATGTGATCTTGTCAAAAAATTTAACCCCTCTGTGTTTTTACAGCTACTTTTCTAAGTCTAAAATACTTGCGTCATTTTGCTTAAGTCATTTCATTTCTTTTAAAAACCCCTTTTTTTATCAATTTGCAATATATGCTTGTCATCAGTCTAAGTTCCCTTAGTTTTCATTTTAAAGCATTGGCTTGGTTTTTATCAAAATTCGCCAAAGTCTAAAAACCTTCTGCAAGCTTTGTCTTCACCATTTTTATTCAAAGAGCCAAATATACATCCATAATTAAAATGCGTCACTGTGTGTCAATAATAGTGCCAACGAGAATAGTCCATAGATTTTTGGTGTTTCATTTGAGAAATGCGCCAAAAAGTCAAGAAAAGTTTACCAATGTTGCTTCCAGTTTGGGTTTAATTCTCCTTTGGGATGTCGATATTGGTATTACACAAATAAACAAGTATTTCATTAGCAATGATTATCATGTGATTGTTGGAGTCATGCTTATGGTCAGTATTGTAAATTGTGTGATCCTATATGCGCATTTCTTGCAGAGTAAATTAGTAAAGATGAGTCAAACATTCAAAATGAGGTGATTATGGTCTTGGGTTAGCTTATGCTGCTTTTCAAAAGGAGGGGGTGCTTAGAATTATTTTTCCTATTTTAGTACACTCAAAGGTTCCATAGATGTGATGGTGTTCATTTCTATATCTCTTTAATTGATCTATGTTGGATCTTGAAATGATGAGGTAGCTTAATCAATTATTCTTCCTTGATGGAGAACAAAATATTAGGAGATTTGTGCCTTTAGCTCTTGACCTATTGTCAATATCAAATCTAAAGGTTAATGTGATGGTTTTTCGACTTGGTTAACCTTAAGATGAAGAGAAAATTCAGCATAGTTGAATATATTTGAACTCATATTTGACCAAAGGGACAGTAAAAGATAAATCCAGCAGTGGAATACAGATTGTTTCCTTTTGGACTTTTATACATAAATAAATACTTGAAATTTTCTTGTTATTTTTCATATGAGAATTTTCAGGGATTTGATTTTATTGTGAAGATCTTGTCAAAATATTATCTCCAAGTTTTTTGGGAAAATCAAATAAACAATCAAGTTTATATCAGTGCATTTTAGCTACAGGTGGTGGCAATTTGAAATATACATTCACATTCCCAATTGTTTTGCAAAATCCCATCATATTTCAGGAATGAAATTTCAGGCCTTATTTTCAACCAAATCGTAAGGAATTGGATGGAACCGTTCAAAAACTACCTCCCAAATGGATCCATTTACCTTGAGCCTGGAGGGTTTGCTAAATTTCTCAACAATTCAGGAGAAATATACATCTTATCAGGATGAAATTTTCCATAAATTTCTAGATTAGGGGATGGGTGGTAGAGAATATCAAATCTAGGTAGAAAATCATAGGTTCAAAGAAAACTCCATATTTTAGGTAGGGTATAATGAATATTTTGAAGCTTAAGTTGGAAAATTTGTCCCGGTTTTAAATTTAAGAATCTTGCTGACAATTACAGGATTAATTACAGATGCACTACACAATTGATCTCCATTATGACGTGCATGAAACCTACTGGTAAAAGAAGCTTATTACAACTAGAATTGAAAGTTTTGTGGTAAAAGGAAGCACCAAAGAGTTCAATGCCCCAAATTGAAATTCAAATATGTCATCCAACAATGAAATGGAGGATTTGTTTTGCAAGATAAGGACAAAGCTAATATCTAGGGATTATCCCTATCTACTAGGTTTTCAGTTTTGAAAGTCTTTATTTGAAGATGTTATGTCACATTAAGACTATCTTCTCTGCTATTTCAAAGTCATACCTTATGTATTTGAAATTTGAAAACCTGATTAAATCTGAAATATACTATGTAATCATAACTATAGGATCAAATCCCTATTTCTCTGGATCTAAATTTTCTTCACTTGTATTTTCATTTTCTATAAAAACATAAAGCATAAGGCAGTAAAGAGGAGTGTGGAGAAGAACTGGGAGGAAGCCGGAGAGAGGCATTTTGAGGGCTAGGTCCTGAGTATGTTTTAATTTGTAATACTATGGGAAACTTTTCCTTTCTATGTTTCAACATCATAGTTGTATGAAAACCTTATTGTTAGTATGTATCTTCTATTGTAATTTGATTTTATTCTTATTTGAATAGAACCGATGCACTATATAAGATTTCCTCTACATTAATCCTTTACTGCGCTTACTCTCTTTTAGTAAATTTCTTTCAGATATCATGCTTTCATTTTCATAAATAATTTCTTCTTATGAATATTCTTCTTAATGGATTATGCAAGTTTAAGCTGAAAACAAAGATGGTATTTTCCATGAGTGTTCTTTGCATTCTTCTACCTACCTGTCCTTTTTCCATGCTTGTCTAATAACTGGTTGGATTACCTGTGATTAATGCAATATGTTAGGAAAATCCATGCCCATTGGTCTCAATCACCGATCTTATATTATTTCCAGTCCTGTGTCGAGTATCCTTCTTAACCCTATCCTTTCCATTCACAAAACCCAATACACAATATTTATCTAGAAAAAAACCATTGCAATAACTTCATGATTCCCTAGCTTTCCCTTTTGTAGTCAAGTGAAAATTTAGGGACTAACGTCTTTTCACACCATTGTCGGGGAAGAAGGAACGAAGACATATTCCTTAGGAAGAACGACAATGATCATCTCTAGCTCCTGATGGTGAACATGGGTTGGACAAAATTTATGACTGCACCATTCACATGGTGACTCCATGGAGGAAGAATATGTTGGTGACTTGATTGATCTAGGATGTCGAAGTCCATGGAAGTCATTTTGTCTTGTAGATTTTCTCCATTTGATTTCTCCGTTGTTATTGGTTTTCCAAATGTTGTGCCTAATATGCATGAACGGGGAGACTACCTTCCAAGGTTCAAAGGAGATGATCACTATCATCCTTCACAACACCTTCTTGATTTTCATCGATACATGGGCCAGTTGAATATTAATCATGAATACATATTGATGAAGATGTTTATGTATTCGTTGGAAGGTTATGCAAGAGAATGGTACCAATATCTTCATGTTTCCATTATTTCATCATTAAAGGATTTTCATGTTGTTTTTAATTCATATTATTAGATAAATATTTATCCTTTTGAGTGCCTCTTAAATGATTGTTGTGAGTATTTTAAATCTCTTAGCAAAAACTTTCAGGCGGGATTAAGTGATGAGATCAGTGAAGATATTTTGGAATGTTCTCATAATTCTCCTAACAATTTTGATGGCCATTTGAATGGGTCTCTTCATGAAGAATTTGTTGCTAGAAATATTTGTGAAGGCCAGTATTTTAGTGAATAAATTCTTGAAGATTATATTGTTGGTGAACATAAATTTTGTTGGATTATTGAGAGGGGGGGGGTGAATCAGTAATAGATCAATTTAATCTTTTTTAACCATATAATCCAAGTGTTATATCAATGTATCATTATCATCCAATAACTGCAGAGTAAATAAGAAATGAACAAATGAACAATCATACACATACACAATACACCAATGTTTTACATGGAAACCCAAAGAGGGAGAAAATCAAATAATTTTTTTTCTTATATTTCTTGAAGAATTACATTCATTGGAAGCACAAACTTCCTTTGTTTTCTAGGTGAAACTGGAAGGAGGCACCAACCCCCTTGCTTCTTAGGCTACAACCTGAGGGAAGATCCAACTCCCCCATTCTCTAGCTACAACCAGAAGGAGGCTACAACCTGAGGGAAGATCCAACTCCCCCATTCTCCAGCTACAACCAGAAGGAGGCTACAACCCCCTATGTTCTTTGGATACAACCAGAAGGTGGCTACAACCACCTGTCCTTGCCTCGTCCAACCGCCTTGAAGTAGAAGTAAAATGATGGAACCACTGTCAGACTATCACTGTGAGATATACTATTGTAAATATGTACCAATAAAATTGAACCATGTATCAACCATGCATCAACCTGTACCTCAACCTGTAATCAACCTGTACCATAAACAAGTGCATCAACCATGCACCAACCTATACCAAACAACCTATAATCAACCTATACCATAAACAAGTGCATACAACCATGTACCAAGTATGTACCAATCATGTGTCAACTACTTATCAACTATGACTCATCAATATGTACCAACATCATCAACTATACACCTCATGTATGTGCCAGCTCATCAACTACTTGTCTCAACCATGTACCCAATATGTACCTTAACCAAAATCTCTCATCAATTTCATCATCCAAATATGATTTGTAACTTTGTAAGAGACTTAGTGTATATGATCACATACCTACAAAACTTCCTTAACTTTCACAACAAGAGACTATGATTTTCATCAAACTTTTCGTTAGCCTCACATGACTAGTTTGGGATTAGTCAACAACCCTAACTTGAAATAATCATAACTATGTACCTGTAATGAATAAAGATATGGAAATAGTACACAATGTTCTTCAGTTTGTTTTATGCAATTCCTCTAGGTGTCACTACTTGGAACCTCTCAGAAAAGGAGTTATAGCAAAAATGGCATACCTTGTTGAATTTTGGGTTATTCTAGAGAGCGACCTTGTAGAGCATGCCCTGCATGAAATATTTGTTTAATGGATATGAAAACGTTATAAATAATACTACAAACTGTACTCTAACCAACACATTTTGTCTTACTGAATTTGGATCTTTTATGAAAACATTATGACATTTTTACCTAAAACACCTGTTTTAGACTAGTTTTAGGACTAGCCACAAACCCTATTTTCCACATAGTGTAACTCAAAAAATACAACAAACCACAAGATGAAACTTTTACCATAGATACTTGAATATGTATCCTCAATGGCCTATCAATTTCATGGTCTGAATCATTTATAATTTTTTTTTTTGTGAAAATGGTGAGATGACCTGTAAATAACATACCTTAGAAAGCATCATCAAAAGAATTTATCCTCCCTTGAATTCCAGCCTTCTTTTCTTCACCTTCCCTCTGAAATTCGGCTTAGATATCCTTTGGTTACCTCAATCACCTATATATATTCAATATGCTCAAGTGTGATGTAAAATGAGATAGCCTTGTCTCTTATTTATACTCTCCAAGTAGCTTCCTTAGAAGCATCTTGTAGGTCACTTTGCCCACTTTCCTTATTTTAGTGTTAACCCACTTCTAATTTCTCCATTAAATTTATTATTTAAATAATTTATTTTGTATTCACTTTGAATTATAGAACACTCATCACTTCACTTTATTATTTACTTTCTAAAATCTCTTAAACCACTTTGACTACTTTGACCTTTTGGGGCTTCTAGATGACATATGAGAGTCTTCCAACTTCGCAAGGCCATAACTCTCAAACCGTGAGGAGTTATGTGATGTTCCAAATACCACTAGAAATGGAATGACATGTAATATCCATATAGAATATTATTACCTACAAATATATCAAAACTCATACCATTATCCACCAAACAAACTTGGGTCCATTACCCAAACCTAGGTTCTCCAACTTCTCATGGCCATAACTCTCTAGCCGTGAGGAGTTATGTGACGTTCCACATACCACCAGAAATGAAATGACATGTACTATCCATATATAGTAGTATTACCTTAAAATATATCAAAACACATACCATTATACATGAAACAACCTTGGGTCCATTACCCAAACCTTTGTGCTACTGGAATTCACTACCAGACTTTCTTCAAGGGTTGACATCAATGAAAACCAACCTTAATCAACAATCTCCCCCTTTTGCATTGATGACAACACTCTAATTCAATACTGAAATCATTTCATGCAATACTAAAGTCATATCACTCATGATCCCCCTGGAACCTCTATCCTCTGCATCTGATAAATCTCTCTCCCTTTTTCATCAATAGAAAGGCATATTTCCATCTAGGTTTTCTCCCCCTAACTGAAATGTCCTCTTTATGGTGCTTCCTCGTGTACATCTAAGACATATAAGATAAGAATTCATTTTGGAGTAGAAATAACTCCAAGTCTCTGGCAAAGATACTCAAAGGCTTCTTGTGGAAGTGTTTTTGTAAATATGTCTATCACTTGTTCTTTTGTACCCACATACTCAACTCTGATGTTCTTTTTTGCAACTTTTTCCCGTAGAAAGTGATACTTGATTGGAATGTTCTTCGTCTTGGAGTGCATCATTGGGTTTTCTGAGATACTGATGGAGCTTGTATTATCACAATAGATTGGAATGGGCTCATCATACTCAACCTGTATATATGTCAGAGTTTGTTTCATCCAAAGAACCTGTGTACATCATGATGTTGCTGCAATATACTCTGCCTTGTTTGTAGATAGAGATACCGATGATTGTTTCTTTCTTAGCCATGATACTAAACACTCACCCAAGTAGAACATTGTTCCACTGGTGCTTCGTCGATCATCAATACAACCTGCCCAATCTTCATATGTGTAGGCAATAAGAAATAGATCCTTTCCTTTTGGATACCATAATCCAAACTCTTATGTTCCTTTGAGATATCTGAAAATCCTCTTCACTGCTAACACATGTGATTCCTTTGGTGTTGTTTGAAATCATGCCACCTATCCAACTGCCTACATTACATATGGTCTGGATGTTGTCGCATATAGTAGGCTACCAATCATTGACCTGTATTACCTCTGATCTGTAGACTTTGAATCATCATCTTTGCTTAACTTGCAACTAGTTTGCATGGGAGTGATAACTAGTTTGCAATCTTCCATTCCAAACCTCTTTAACATTTCTATGATATAATTGGTTTGAGAAATAAAAATTCCTTGGTTGCTTTGATGTATCTGAAGTCCTAGAAAGAAGGACAATTCTCTAAGTAATGACATTTCAAATTCATTCTGCATATCTTTTGCAAACTTCTGGCTTAACTTGTCATCATCACTACCAAAAAAAATATCATCAACATAAACTTCAATTAATAAAATACTATATTGACTTACCTTGATGTAGAGGTTGTTGTTTGCACTTCTTTTTCTGAACCCTACCTACTGTAAATATTTATCTAGTCTAGAGTACCATGCTCTAGGAGCCTGTTTTAGACCATACAAGGCCTTCTTTAATTTACACACATAATCTGTGTTCTCTGAAAACCGAAACCCTTCTAGTTGTTCAATGTAGACTTCTTCTTCAAGTTCCCCATTCAGAAAATTTTATTTTACATCCATCTAATACACTTTAATATTTTTGGAGCATGCATAAGCTAAAAGAAATCAGATTTCTTCCATTATCGCAACTAGGGAAAATGTCTCTTCAAAGTCGATTCCTTCAACCTATGCATATCCTTTACATACCAATCTAGCTTTGTTCCTTGTAACCTTTCCATCTTCCTTCAATTTATTCCTGTATACCCACTTTGTGTCGATCACATTCTTATCCTTTGTTCTTGGAACCAATTCCCAAGAGTCATTTTTCTCTATTTGATCCAATTATTCATCCATGGCCTTGTTCCAAAATTCATCCTTGCTGGCCTCTTCAAAATAGGTTGGTTCAATCGTAGATGTGAGTGCTAGGTGTGTTTGTTTTGGTGAATGAATTCTTCTTCTGGTCTCAAATCCTGGGTATTTGTTTCTGATAATTTTATATGAAGGATGATTCTTCTCGTCTTCTAGGTGTTTTTGGAGTTATTTGTTGAACTTGCTCTCTTGTTTCTGTTGGATCCTCTTTGTCTTCCCCTTATTTTCCATCTTTTATTTCTTCTTCATAAAGTTGTTCCATTGATTCATTTTCTTCTTCCTTTAATTCTTGTCTACATATTTCATCAATTGTTACGTTGATGCTTTCCACCACTTTGTTCAATCTCGGGTTGTAACACTTGTATGATTTTCTTGTAATTGAGTAACCAAAAAGTACTCCTTTGTCCACACGAGAGTCAAACTTTCCCATTCTTCCATATTCTCTTTTGATGTGGCATTTTCTTCCAAAAACTCTGAAGTGCTTTATATTTTTTGGTCTTCATTTCCATAGCTCGTAAGGATTTTTGTCAGTTTTTTTTTCTGAGAATTACTTTGTTTTGAATGTGAACTGCTACATGCACTTCCTGTGTCCAAAAAATACCTATCAATTTGGAATCCATTAGCATTGTTCGATCCATTTCATGTATTGTCCTGTTCTTTCTTTCAACAACTCCATCATGTTGAGGTTTCCTAGCAACGGAGACTTGATTTTTTATTCCATGACTGCTGCAGTAGTCCATAAATTCCTTTGAAGTGAACTCTCCTCCATTATCAGATCTCGAGAATTTTATTTTTGAATCCATTTCATTTTCAACCATTTCCTTGTAGATATTGAAGCTTTCAAAACCTTCTGACTTATTCTTGAGAAAGAAAATTGTGGTCATTCTTGTATAATCATCAACTAATAACATAAAGTATTTCTCACCTTTTAATCCCTTTGTTGTAGTTGGTCCAACTAGATCAGTATGCACAATTTCCAGTGGTCTTGTCATTGAATATTCATTTGATTTGAACATGGTCTTTATTTGTTTTCCTTGTTGACAATGCTTGCATAAAGTGTTGGTTGGTTTCGTGATCTGGGGCATTTCTCTAACTGCTTCTCTTTTGCTGACTTGGACTAGGTTATCAAAATGTATGTGACCCATTCTTCTGTGCCATAGCCAACTTTCATATTCCTTTCCTAGACAACACTTTTCATTTCCAATTTCACTTAACACATATATGTTGCTTGAAGTTCTCACAACTCTAGCAATCAATTTTTTTGAACCTTCTTTTCTTATCTCGTACTTTTGTGAATCAAAAGTAATTTTATGACCTTGGTCACACATTTGACTCACACTTAGAAGATTATGTTTCATATCTTCTACTAGTAGAACATTTTCTTCCTTTGTATTCTTGTTCTCAATTCTGACTGTGCCTTTTCCAATGATTTTGGATGAAACATAATTTTTGAAGGAGACTGATCCATATCTTTCCTTTCGTGATGTAAGAAACCTATCTCTATCACCTATCATGTGTTTTGAACCCCCACTGTCAACATACCAACCATGTTTCTTCTTCTTTGCTTGTGTAGAGAGTGTGCATTCTACATTGCTATATTGATCATGCTTTATCATCCATGTCCTTTTCTGAGGTTCCTGTCTATGAATGTTGTTATTATGTTGTGGTTCTCTAGGAGGGACTACCATTCTGCAATCTTTGGCCATGTGTCCAAAATTGTTATATTTGTAACATTCCACTTCAGTGCTCAAAGATTCAAATCTATTGTAACTTCTTATCTATGTTTCACTAGGCCTTATTGGATAACCCCTTTGTGTATGACTTTGAAAGTTGTTTTTGTTCCTGTTGTTAGCTCTGCAATTCACAACTTTATGTCCAAAATTATTACATGCATAGCATAAACCAAAAAATATAGTTTGATACTTGGGAGCTGAAGATCTTCTTAAAGGAGGTACTCTTATGTATTCTTCTTCTTCCTGAAGCCTATTTGTCGGTTGTTGATTTTGAAATATGAATATTCTTGGTGGAGGAGTGTCCCTGTAATCTTCCTTGTAGATATTCCTATCCCCCTTGATTGTTTCTACAAAGATTTTTGGATATGTTTCTTACTCTGTTGTTTTGGATCTTGATCCTTTTTCTATCTAATTGTATCCAATTCTAGACTTGTCATGATGAGATTTTTTACTGCTAATAACGTCATCCAAAACTTTTGAGTTGTTCTACATATTTTTCTTTTGAATATCCTTTCTTATGTGACAATCTATGCTTCCAAATTTCCAATGATCTTGTCTTTTTCTTCTAGATGTTCTTTGAGTGCTTCTTCAACTCTTTTATCTTCTTCTGTTTGAACCTTCAAATTTGTGATCATTTGTTTTAGTTCTTGAGTGTCTTCTTTCTTGTCTAGTTTTGCTTGTAGTTTCTCGTTTTTCTTCTTTTCTCTTCTGATAAATTCTATGGCACACATTAATTCCTCTTGGTAGTCAACTTCTGCCTCTTCAATTTCTTCTTCGACTTCTTCATATTCTTCTTCGGCTTCTTCATATTCTTCTTCGAATTCTTCTTTATTAGAGTCTTCTACTTCCATGAATAGAACTATTTATGTCTCACTGTCACTGACTTCATCTTCATCTGATAATGAGATGTCTTCTTTGGTGCATAAGTTTTTCTTGAAAACTTTCTTTGTGGTTCTTTTACCTTTATATGTTTATTTTTCTTTTGAGTAACCTTCATCATTTTTATTTTTATTATAAGGAAATTTGTTAGCAAAATGACCAATACCATCACAATTAAAACAAATTAAAGGAAGCTTACCTCTATACCTATCGTCGGTTCCCTTGTTCAATCTTTTGATAACGTTGGTCGCTTCTTCATCATCTTCCGAGACGTCACTGTTGTTGTATGTTGTTTGTTTTTCCGTCCCTTTTGCTTAGAATTTTTGGATGATTTTAAGGATGCTTCTTTTATATCTGGATTTTCCTATCCAGTTCTCATTTCATATGCTGTGAATATTCCATGTAATTCAACCATGCTTATTGAGTTTAGATCTGATATTTCTTCTAGTGTTTATATCTTAGGGTCAAATCTCATAGGAAGAGATCTTAGTACTTTTTGAACAATTATAGATTCTTTGATTTATTCTCCCAATCCTATGATTGCATTTATTGTTTCATCAACTTGTAGAAAGTAAGTTGCAATATTCTCATCTTCCTTCATCTTATGTTGTTCAAACTGACCTTTGTAAGTTTGAAGCTTTGCTGCTTTGACTTTTGAATCTCCTTCATAAATATTTTGAAGTTTGTCCCAAATATCTTTAGCGGATTTACAATGTGAAACTTTGGTGAATACCATTTCACTAAGACCATTCAAAAGTGCATTTTTGGCTTTGGAATTATTCTGATCGAGTTTCATTGCTTTGTCATTTGTTGGTGGAATTGTTGGTGTTGTGTATCCATCTACAATTGATTGTCAAATTTCAAATCCTTGTGCATGTATATATGTTTTCATCCTTATGCTCTAAAATGCATACTTATGTCCATTGAACTGTGGTATTCCATTTTTATACAAGTTTTTTCTCTCCGTGATCTACCTTTCATTGGTAAACTTATTTCTAAAGGAACCTTCTCTGATACTAATTATTGGATTATTGAGAGGGGGGGTGAATCAGTAATAGAGACATTTAATCCTTTTTAACCATATAATCCAAGTGTTATATCAATGTAGCATTATCATCCAATAATTGCAAAGTAAATAATCAATGAACAAATGAACAATCATACACATACATAGTACACCAATGTTTTACATGGAAACCCAAAGCAAGAGAAAACCACATAATGTTTTTTCTTCTATGTCTTGAAGAATTACATTCATTGGAAGCACAAACTTCCTTTGTTTTCCAGTTGTAAATGGAAGGAGGCTCCAACCCCCTTGTTTCTCAGTCTACAACCTGAGGGAATCTCCAACTCCCCTATTCTCTGGCTACAACTAGAAGGAGGCTACAACCCCCTATGTTCTCCATCTACAACTAGAAGGTGGCTACAACCACCTGTCCTTGCCCTGTCCAACCGCCTTGAAGTAGAAGTAGAATGATGAAACCACTGTCACAGTATCACTGTGACATATACCACTGTAAACCTATACCAATAAACCTGAACCATGCATTGACCATGCATCAACCTGTACCTTAACATATAATCAACCTGTACCATAAACAAGTGCATCAACCATGCACCAACCTGTACCAAACAACCTATAATCAAATTGTACCATAAACAAGTGCATACAACCATGTACCAAGTATGTACCAATCATGTATCAACTACTCATCAACTATGACTCATCAATATGTACCAACATCATCAACTATACACCTCATGTATGTGCCGACTCATCAACTACTTGTCTCAACCATGTACCCAACATGTGCCTTAACCAAAACCCCTCATCAATTTCATCATCCAAATATGATTTGTAGCTCTGTAATAGATCTAGTGTATATGATCACATACCTGCAAACCTTCCTTAACTTTCACAACAAGAGACTAGCATTTTCATCAAACTTTTCTTTAGTCTCACATGACTAGTTTGGGATTAGTAATAATCATAAATATGTACATGTAATGAATAAAGATCTGAAAATAGTACACAATGTTATTCAGTTTTTTTAATTCAATTCCTCCAGGTGTCACTACTTGGAACCTCCCAGAAAAGGATTTATAGAAAAAATGGCATATATTGCTGAATTTTGGGTTATTCTAGAGAGTGACCTTGTAGAGCGTGTCCCGCATGGAATATTTGTTGAATGGATCTGAAAAGGTTACACAGAATACTACAGACTGTACTCTAACCAAAAAATTTGGTCTTACTGAATTTGTGTCTATTATGAATAATTTATGATGTTTTTACCCGAAACACATGTTTTATACTAGTTTCAGGACTAGCCACAAACCCTATATTCCATGGAGTGTAACTCCAAAAATACAACGACCCACAAGCTGAAATTTTTACCACAGATACTTGGATATGTTTCCTCAATGGACTATCAATTTCATGGTCTGAATCATTCTAGAAAAAAATTTAATGCAAAAATTGTGAGATGAACTGTAAATAACATACCTTAGAAAGCATCATCAAAAGAATTTATCCTCCCTTGAATTTCGACCTTCTTTTCTTCACCTTCCCTCTGAAATTAGGATTATATATCCTTTGGTTACCTTAGTCACCTATAGATATTCAATATGCTCAAGTGGGATGTAAAATGAGAGAGCCTTGTTTCTTATTTAAACTCTCCAAGTAGCTTTCTTAGAAGCATCTTGTAGGTCACTTTGCACACTTTCCTTATTTTAGGGTTAACCCACTTCTAATTTCTCCATTAAATTTATTATTTAAACAATTTATTTTGTATTCACTTTGATTTATAGTACACTCATCACTTCACTTTATTATTTACCTTCTAAAATCTCTTAAACCACTTTGACTACTTTGACCTTTTGGGGATTCTAGATGACATATGAGGGTCCTCCAACTTCGTAAGTCCATAACTCTCAAACCATGAGGAGTTATGTGACGTTACACATACCACCAGAAATAGAATGACATGTAATATCCATCTAGAATATTATTACCTGCAAATATATCAAAACTCATACCATTATCCATCAAACAAACTTGGTTCCATTACCCAAACCTAGGTTCTCCAACTTCTCATGGCCATAACTCTCTAATCATGAGGAGTTATGTGACGTTCCACATACCACCAGAAATGGAATGACATGTAATATCCATATAGAATAGAATTACCTTCAAATATATTAAAACGCATACCATTATACTTGAAACAGTCTTGGGTCCATTACCCAAACCTTTGTGCTACCGAAATTCGCTACCAGACTTTCTTCAAGGGTTGACATCAATGACAACCGACCTTAATCAACATTTTTTTATCATTGTCATTTGAAATCAATAAAAAATATCTAGCCTATGATGATGAAGAATATTTAATCATTCATGAAACCTTCCCTCATTCTTGTTTTCAAGGCGAAGTTTTCCAATATATTGTTGATGATAGTGTCATCGATAGTATGACAACAAATTTATTGGATGGTTCTAGAAGTTGTTGTCATAATGAAATTTTTGTTCCAAAAGACTAGGTTGTTCATTTGTGTTCTTTCTTTGAAGAGCATCATGAAACAAAAAAAAATTAATTTCAAAATTCAGAATTTTTTTATAGTCAACCTGTATATCATGAGTACGAAAATGGAGAAGAGAAGAATTTCACATCAACATTCATTGATATGTGCAACAATGAGACCATTTTTGATAAGTATGAATTTGATGTTGGAGAAATAGATGAAGGAAATCAGCCTATCCAAGATATTGTTGTTCATTGTCATAAAACAAATGATATTCATGCACTAATTTCAGTTGAACAAGTTGAGTGTAGCTTGACTATTGGATCAGATTCTTCACAAAAGTATTATGTTCTTCTGGAGCTGGAAGACTATGTGTTTATAGTTGATTCAATGGTAATGGTTCATGATCTTTATGATCCCATGGCTGCATATCTGGAGGGTTTTTCAATTTTAAATCTTCTATCATTTTTTTACTAGGATTATAAAGCTCGATTGTGTATTGAGCCACAAATTTATTTTTAAGATTGATTTTTGCTTAAGCACATGCAAAATACTCAGCCAATCAATTCATTGCTTGAATGATTCTTTTGGAAATTTATCTTCACCTAATTGGTTTGGTTTCTGTTGATTAGGAGTAGGAGATGTTTATAAATAAGATTATTAAGCATTAGTGTGTAGTAGATCAACAAGGATAAATGACTCCATAGACCAATGGATACACTAGCATCAAGTATTTTCAGTTTCAGTTTGGTTTTTCAGTTTTCCAACAGTTTTTTAGTTGAGAAGTTGAGATGGATAGGAAGAAGGCACAGTGGTATACTTGTTCTTGGTGCCTTGCAGGGAGGGCACCATCCCTAGGAGGAGACAACATTAGTATCCAGATCTACAGGGTAAAATTTTGGTATCTTGTGCCAAGTTCTGGAAGCACATGTGGCAAAGACAGACATGCTACCAGAACAAGGGCATTCTTGCAGCACAACCATAAATGTGATCTTGTCAAAAATTTTAACCTCTCATCATTTTTACACCTACTTTGCTAAGCCTAAAATCCTTGCATCATTTTTCTTAAGTCATTTCATTGCCTTTAAAAACCCCTTTTTGATCAATTTGCAATATATGCTTGTCATCAGTCTAAGTTCTCTTGGTTTTCATTTTAAAGCATTGACTTGGTTCTTATCAAAATTCTCCAAAGCCTAAAAACCTTCTGCAAGCTTTATATTCACCATTTTTAATCAAAGAGACAAATATACATCCAAAACTAAAATGTGTTACCATGTGTCAATAATAGTGCTAGCGAGAATAGTCCACAGATTTTTGGTGTTTCATTTCAACAATGCGCCCAAAAGTCAAGTAATGTTTACCAGTGTTGCTGCCAATTTGGGTTTAATTCTCCTTTGGGATGTCGATGTTGGTCTTACACAAATAAACAAGTATTACATTAGCAATGATAAGCATGTGATTGATGGAGCCATGCTTGTAGTCAGTATTGTAAATTGTGTGATCCTGTATGCACATTTCTTGCAAAGTAAATTAGTAAGGATGAGTCAAACATTCAAAATGAGGTGATTATGGTATTGGGTTAGCTTATGTTGGTTTTCAAAAGGAGGGGGTGCTTATAATTATTTTTCCTACTTTAGCACACTCAAAGGTTCCATAGATGTGATGGTCTTCATTGCTATATCTATTGAATTGATCTATGTTGGATCCTGAAATGATGAGGTGGCTCAATCAATTATTCTTTCCTTGATGGAGAACAAAATATCAGGAGATTTGTGCCTTTATCTCTTGGCCTATTGTCAATATCAAATCCGAAGGTCAATGTGATGGTTTTTCGACTTGGTTAACCTTAGTATGAAGAGAAGATACAGGGAAGTTGAAGATATTTGAACACAGATTTGACCAAAGGGACAGTAAAAGATAAATGCTTGAAATTTGCTTGTTATTTTTCATATGAGCATTTTCAGGGATTGATTTTATTATGAGGATCTTGTCAAAATATTATCTCCAGGTTCCTGGGAAAATCAAATAAACAATCAAGTTTATATCAGTGTCTTTTAGCTACAGGTGGTGGCAATTTGAAATATACATTCACATTCCCATATTTTTTGCAAAATCTCGTCATATTTCAGGAAGGGAATTTTGGGCCTTATTTTCTACCAAACCATAAGGAATTGGTTGAAACCGTTTAGAACCCACCTCCCAAATGGATCCATTTACCTTTATCCTGGAGGTTTTGCTAAATTTATAAACAGTTCAGGAGAAATCTACGTCTTACCAAAACAAAATTTTCCATAAATTTCCAGATTAAGGGATGGGTGGCAAAGCATATCAAATCTAGGCAAAAAATCATAGATTCAAACCAAACTCCGGATTTTAGGTAGGCTATAATGAAAATTCTTGAGCCTAAGTTGGAAAATTTATCTTGGTTTTAAAGTTAAGCATCTTGCTGACAATTACATGATTAATTATATATGCCCTACATAATTGATCTCCATTATGATGCGCATGAAACTGACTGGTAAAAGAAGCTTATTACAACCAGAATTGAAATTATTGTGGTAAAAAGCGGCACCAAAGAGTTTGCTTCCCTAAATTGAAATTCAAAGATGTCATCCAACAATGAAAAGGAGGATTTTTTTTGCAACATAAGGACAAAGATGATATCTAGGGATTATCCCTATCCACTAGGTTCTCAGTTTTGAAATTATTTCTTCAAAGATGCTATGTCGCATTAAGAAGGTATTTTCTGTTATTTCTAAGTCATACCCTATGTATTTGAGATTTGAAAACTTGATTAAATCTGAAATATACTATGTAATCATAACTATAGGATCAAATCCCTATTTCTGTGGATCTAAACTGTCTTCACTTCTATTTTCATTTTCTATAAAAACATAAAGCATAAGGAAGTAAAGAGGAGTGTGGGGCAGAATTGGGAGGAAGCCAGAGAGAGGCATTTTAAGGGCTAGGTCCTGAGTATGTTTTAATTTGTAATCCTGTGGGAAGCTTTTCCTTTCTATGTTTCAACATCATAGCTATATTAAAACCTTATTGTTAGGTTGTATCTTCTATTGTAATTTGTATTTCTTCTTATTTGAGTATAATTGATGCACTATAGATTTCCTATACATTAATCCTTTAGTGTGATTACTCTATTTTAGTAAAGTTCTTTCAGATATCATTCTTTCATTTTTAGAAAGAATTTCTTCTTATGAAGATTCTTCTTAATGGATTATGCAAGTTTAAGATGATAGTGAAGCTAGTATTTTCCATGATTGTTCTCGTTATTCTTCTACCTACCTGTCCTTTTACCATGCTTGTCTAATAATTGGTTGGATTACCTGTGATTAATACAATATGTTAGGAAAATCCATGCCCATTGGTCTCAATCATTGATTTTATATTGTTTTCAATCTTCTGTCGAGTATCCTTCTTAACTCTATCCTTTACATTCACAAAACCCAATGCACAGCCTTTATCCAGATAAACCATTGCAATAACTTGATTATGCCCTAGATTTCCCTTTTGAAATCAAGTGCAACTTTAGGCACTAAGAATACTCATCAAATGTAGAACTCAAAATTGCATCCTACCACCTTCAAGGTAAGGCATCTATGTGGTGGGATTGACTAAAGGAGATTAAGAACATTGATGAGAAAATAATTTCTTGGAAGGAGTTCAAGAAATACTTTCAACAATAGTACTTGTCATAAAAATATTATGACAAGAAGATGCAATATTTCTTTGAACTCAGACTTCGTAACATGACCATGGATGAATATAAGAGAAAGTTCTTGGAACTTCTCAGGTATGTGAGCTTCATCAGAGATGAGAAGGTCAAAATTCAGAGGTTTATGAGTGGATTTCCATCCTTTTACAAAGATAAAATTCATTTTGATGAACCCAATTATTTAGAAGAAGCCATAAGAAAGTACAAATATTTGTATGAGAAGAATAGAGGAAATCCAACTTTCCAAAGGGTCTGGGATGACAAAAATAATGGAAATATGGATCAAAGGAAGAAATGATTCAATCCACCTTTCATGGGGAATATATCTCAATCATATCAGCAAGAGAAACCATCTCAAGGTGATCATAAAATGACAGAGTCCTTGGGAAATTGGTTAAGGAAGCAACCCACAAAGTGTTGGGGATGTGAAGGATATTACATGTATAAAGATTATCCTCACTGGGTAGATAAGATGAATATTTTGCATAGCATCAAGAAGGAGGAGACAATAGAGGATGTGGGAAAAAGCATGCCAAGGATCTATGCAACCTTGGACAATAGACAAGCATACTATCAACCCCATATGATTGAAGTGGAAGGTAAGATTGATAATCAACCCATAGCTATTTTAATTGATTATGGAGTTAGTCATAGCTATATAGGTCCAAATCTAGTTGAAATATTTAAATTGAAGAAATGTAAGCGTGAAAAGTCTTGGTTAGTGAAGCTTGCTACTGGAACCAAGAGAAGAATTAATGATATTGTTAAAGGATGCCCCATATGTATGAATGGAGCTAACACTAAGGTAGATTTGAACATCATACTGCTTCAGTATTATGACTTCTTCATTGGTATGGATTGGATAGAAAATTGTCATGATGTTTTAAATTGTTATAACAAGGTTTTTACATGTCTTGATGAAGAAGGTAATTCAAGGACAATACAAGGTATTCCAAGACCTATATCTGTCTGGTAGATTTCAACATTGCAGCTGAAAAAAGTTTTAGAAAAGGGTGCCAGATATATGCAGCCCATATGGAAGATCCAATGAAGGATAAAGAGCCAAGTATTGAGGATTATCTAGTCCTGAAAGAGTTTAAAGATTGAAGAGTTTCCAAGATTTCCACCAAAGAGGGATATATATATATATATATATATCTTATAGAGTAAGTTTATATTAGGAAAGTATATTTATTATATTAGGTATTAGATAGATTAGGTTTAGGTATGAATAAATGAGGAAGGTCTTATAAATAGTAGTCTTAGTAACTAAAGGTTTCTCTCTCATAGTTGAGTTGGAGAGTAGGG
>ML798267.1:16380-37661 GCA_009831015.1 Picea engelmannii | reverse complement strand
TTGTGGTTCTTTTACCTTTATATGTTTATTTTTCTTTTGAGTAACCTTCATCATTTTTATTTTTATTATAAGGAAATTTGTTAGCAAAATGACCAATACCATCACAATTAAAACAAATTAAAGGAAGCTTACCTCTATACCTACCGTTGGTTCCCTTGTTTAGTCTTTTGATAACATTGGCCACTTCTTCATCATCTTTCGAGACGTCACTATTGCTGCTATGTTCTTTGTTTTGCCTTCCCTTTTGCTTTGACTTTTTGGATGCTTTTAAGGATGCTTCTTTTATATCTGGATTTTCCTATCCAGTTCTCATTTCATATGCTGTGAATATTCCATGTAATTCATCCATGCTTATTGAGTTTAGATCTGATATTTCTTCTAGTGTTGATATCTTAGGGTCAAATCTCATAGGAAGAGATCTTAGTACTTTTTGAACAATTACAGATTCTTTGATTTCTTCTCCCAATCCTATGATTGCATTTATTGTTTCATCAACTCGTAGAAAGTAAGTTGCAATATTCTCATCTTCCTTCATCTTATGTTGTTCGAACTGACCTCTGTAAGTTTGAAGCTTTGTTGCTTTGACTTTTGAATCTCCTTCATAAATATTTTGAAGTTTGTCCCAAATATCTTTAGTGGATTTACAATGTGCAACTTTGGTGAATACCATTTCACTAAGACCATTCAAAAGTGCATTTTTGGCTTTGGAATTATTCTGACCGAGTTTCATTGCTTTGTCATTTGTTGGTGGAACTGTTGGTGTTGTGTATCCATCTACAATTGATTGTCAAATTTCAAATCCTTGTACCCGTATATATGTTTTCATCCTTATGCTCCAAAATGCATACTTATGTCCATTGAACTATGGTATTCCATTTTTATACAATTTTTTTCTCTCCACGATCTACCTTTCATTGGTTAAACTTATTTCTGAAGGAACCTTCTCTGATACTAATTGTTGGATTATTGAGAGGGGGGGTGAATCGGTAATAGAGACATTTAATCATTTTTAACCATATAATCCAAGTGTTATATCAATGTAGCATTATCATCCAATAATTGCAAAGTAAATAATCTATGAACAAATGAATAATCATACACATACATAGTACACCAATGTTTTACATGGAAACCTGAAGCGGGAGAAAACCACATAATGTTTTTTCTTCTATGTCTTGAAGAATTACATTCATTGGAAGCACCAACTTCCTTTGTTTTCCAGCTGTAAATGGAAGGAGGCTCCAATCCCCTTGTTTCTCAGTCTACAACCTAAGGGAAGCTCCAATTCCCCTATTCTCTGGCTACAACCAGAAGGAGGCTACAACCCCCTATGTTCTCCATCTACAACCAGAAGGTGGCTACAACCACCTGTCCTTGCCCCGTCCAATCGCCTTGAAGTAGAAGTAGAATGATGGAACCACTGTCACAGTATCACTGTGACATATACCATTGTAAACCTATACCAATAAACCTGAACCATGCATTAACCATGCATCAACCTGTACCTTAACCTGTAATCAACCTGTACCATAAACAAGTGCATCAACCATGCACCAACCTATACCAAACAACCTGTAATCAACTTGTACCATAAACAAGTGCATCCAACCATGTACCAAGTATGTACCAATCATGTATCAACTACTCATCAACTATGACTCATCAATATGTACCAACATCATCAACTATACACCTCATGTATGTGCCAACTCATCAACTACTTGTCTCAACCATGTACCCAACATGTACCTTAACCAAAATCCCTCATAAATTTCATCATCCAAATATGATTTGTAACTCTGTAATAGATCTAGTGTATATGATCACATACCTACAAACCTTCCTTAACTTTCACAACAAGAGACTAGCATTTTCATCAAACTTTTCTTTAGTCTCACATGACTAGTTTGGGATTAGTAATAATCATAAATATGTACCTGTAATGAATAAAGATCTGAAAATAGTACACAATGTTCTTCAGTTTTTTTAATTCAATTCCTCCAGGTGTCACTACTTGGAACCTCCCAGAAAAGGATTTATAGCAAAAATGGCATATATTGCTTAATTTTGGCTTATTCTAGAGAGCGACCTTGTAGAGCGTGTCCCGCATGGAATATTTATTGAATGGATCTGAAAAAGTTACATAGAATACTACAGACTATACTCTAACCAAAAAAATTGTTCTTACCTAATTTGTATCTGTTATGAATAATTTATGATGTTTTTACCCGAAACACATGTTTTATACTAGTTTCAGGACTAGCCACAAACCCTATATTCCATGGAGAGTAACTCCAAAAATAAAATGACCCACCAGCTGAAATTTTTACCACAGATACTTGGATATGTTTCCACAATGGACTATCAATTTCATGGTCTGAATCATTCTAGAAAAAAAGTTAATGCAAAAATTGTGAGATGACCTGTAAATAACATACCTTGGAAAGCATCATCAAAAGAATTTATCCTCCCTTGAATTTTGACCTTCTTTTCTTCACCTTCCCTCCAAAATTAGACTTAGATATCCTTTGGTTACCTCAGTCACCTATAGATATTCAATATGCTCAAGTGGGATGTAAAATGAGAGAGCCTTGCCTCTTATTTAAACTCTCCAAGTAGCTTTCTTAGAAGCATCTTGTAGGTCACTTTGCACACTTTCCTTATTTTAGGGTTAACCCACTTCTAATTTCTCCATTAAATTTATTATTTAAACAATTTATTTTGTATTCACTTTGATTTATAGTACACTCATCACTTCACTTTATTATTTACCTTCTAAAATCTCTTAAACCACTTTGACTACTTTGACCTTTTGGGGATTCTAGATGACATATGAGGGTCCTCCAACTTCGTAAGTCCATAACTCTCAAACCATGAGGAGTTATGTGACGTTACACATACCACCAGAAATAGAATGACATGTAATATCCATCTAGAATATTATTACCTGCAAATATATCAAAACTCATACCATTATCCATCAAACAAACTTGGTTCCATTACCCAAACCTAGGTTCTCCAACTTCTCATGGCCATAACTCTCTAATCATGAGGAGTTATGTGACGTTCCACATACCACCAGAAATGGAATGACATGTAATATCCATATAGAATAGAATTACCTTCAAATATATTAAAACGCATACCATTATACTTGAAACAGTCTTGGGTCCATTACCCAAACCTTTGTGCTACCGAAATTCGCTACCAGACTTTCTTCAAGGGTTGACATCAATGACAACCGACCTTAATCAACATTTTTTTATCATTGTCATTTGAAATCAATAAAAAATATCTAGCCTATGATGATGAAGAATATTTAATCATTCATGAAACCTTCCCTCATTCTTGTTTTCAAGGCGAAGTTTTCCAATATATTGTTGATGATAGTGTCATCGATAGTATGACAACAAATTTATTGGATGGTTCTAGAAGTTGTTGTCATAATGAAATTTTTGTTCCAAAAGACTAGGTTGTTCATTTGTGTTCTTTCTTTGAAGAGCATCATGAAACAAAAAAAAATTAATTTCAAAATTCAGAATTTTTTTATAGTCAACCTGTATATCATGAGTACGAAAATGGAGAAGAGAAGAATTTCACATCAACATTCATTGATATGTGCAACAATGAGACCATTTTTGATAAGTATGAATTTGATGTTGGAGAAATAGATGAAGGAAATCAGCCTATCCAAGATATTGTTGTTCATTGTCATAAAACAAATGATATTCATGCACTAATTTCAGTTGAACAAGTTGAGTGTAGCTTGACTATTGGATCAGATTCTTCACAAAAGTATTATGTTCTTCTGGAGCTGGAAGACTATGTGTTTATAGTTGATTCAATGGTAATGGTTCATGATCTTTATGATCCCATGGCTGCATATCTGGAGGGTTTTTCAATTTTAAATCTTCTATCATTTTTTTACTAGGATTATAAAGCTCGATTGTGTATTGAGCCACAAATTTATTTTTAAGATTGATTTTTGCTTAAGCACATGCAAAATACTCAGCCAATCAATTCATTGCTTGAATGATTCTTTTGGAAATTTATCTTCACCTAATTGGTTTGGTTTCTGTTGATTAGGAGTAGGAGATGTTTATAAATAAGATTATTAAGCATTAGTGTGTAGTAGATCAACAAGGATAAATGACTCCATAGACCAATGGATACACTAGCATCAAGTATTTTCAGTTTCAGTTTGGTTTTTCAGTTTTCCAACAGTTTTTTAGTTGAGAAGTTGAGATGGATAGGAAGAAGGCACAGTGGTATACTTGTTCTTGGTGCCTTGCAGGGAGGGCACCATCCCTAGGAGGAGACAACATTAGTATCCAGATCTACAGGGTAAAATTTTGGTATCTTGTGCCAAGTTCTGGAAGCACATGTGGCAAAGACAGACATGCTACCAGAACAAGGGCATTCTTGCAGCACAACCATAAATGTGATCTTGTCAAAAATTTTAACCTCTCATCATTTTTACACCTACTTTGCTAAGCCTAAAATCCTTGCATCATTTTTCTTAAGTCATTTCATTGCCTTTAAAAACCCCTTTTTGATCAATTTGCAATATATGCTTGTCATCAGTCTAAGTTCTCTTGGTTTTCATTTTAAAGCATTGACTTGGTTCTTATCAAAATTCTCCAAAGCCTAAAAACCTTCTGCAAGCTTTATATTCACCATTTTTAATCAAAGAGACAAATATACATCCAAAACTAAAATGTGTTACCATGTGTCAATAATAGTGCTAGCGAGAATAGTCCACAGATTTTTGGTGTTTCATTTCAACAATGCGCCCAAAAGTCAAGTAATGTTTACCAGTGTTGCTGCCAATTTGGGTTTAATTCTCCTTTGGGATGTCGATGTTGGTCTTACACAAATAAACAAGTATTACATTAGCAATGATAAGCATGTGATTGATGGAGCCATGCTTGTAGTCAGTATTGTAAATTGTGTGATCCTGTATGCACATTTCTTGCAAAGTAAATTAGTAAGGATGAGTCAAACATTCAAAATGAGGTGATTATGGTATTGGGTTAGCTTATGTTGGTTTTCAAAAGGAGGGGGTGCTTATAATTATTTTTCCTACTTTAGCACACTCAAAGGTTCCATAGATGTGATGGTCTTCATTGCTATATCTATTGAATTGATCTATGTTGGATCCTGAAATGATGAGGTGGCTCAATCAATTATTCTTTCCTTGATGGAGAACAAAATATCAGGAGATTTGTGCCTTTATCTCTTGGCCTATTGTCAATATCAAATCCGAAGGTCAATGTGATGGTTTTTCGACTTGGTTAACCTTAGTATGAAGAGAAGATACAGGGAAGTTGAAGATATTTGAACACAGATTTGACCAAAGGGACAGTAAAAGATAAATGCTTGAAATTTGCTTGTTATTTTTCATATGAGCATTTTCAGGGATTGATTTTATTATGAGGATCTTGTCAAAATATTATCTCCAGGTTCCTGGGAAAATCAAATAAACAATCAAGTTTATATCAGTGTCTTTTAGCTACAGGTGGTGGCAATTTGAAATATACATTCACATTCCCATATTTTTTGCAAAATCTCGTCATATTTCAGGAAGGGAATTTTGGGCCTTATTTTCTACCAAACCATAAGGAATTGGTTGAAACCGTTTAGAACCCACCTCCCAAATGGATCCATTTACCTTTATCCTGGAGGTTTTGCTAAATTTATAAACAGTTCAGGAGAAATCTACGTCTTACCAAAACAAAATTTTCCATAAATTTCCAGATTAAGGGATGGGTGGCAAAGCATATCAAATCTAGGCAAAAAATCATAGATTCAAACCAAACTCCGGATTTTAGGTAGGCTATAATGAAAATTCTTGAGCCTAAGTTGGAAAATTTATCTTGGTTTTAAAGTTAAGCATCTTGCTGACAATTACATGATTAATTATATATGCCCTACATAATTGATCTCCATTATGATGCGCATGAAACTGACTGGTAAAAGAAGCTTATTACAACCAGAATTGAAATTATTGTGGTAAAAAGCGGCACCAAAGAGTTTGCTTCCCTAAATTGAAATTCAAAGATGTCATCCAACAATGAAAAGGAGGATTTTTTTTGCAACATAAGGACAAAGATGATATCTAGGGATTATCCCTATCCACTAGGTTCTCAGTTTTGAAATTATTTCTTCAAAGATGCTATGTCGCATTAAGAAGGTATTTTCTGTTATTTCTAAGTCATACCCTATGTATTTGAGATTTGAAAACTTGATTAAATCTGAAATATACTATGTAATCATAACTATAGGATCAAATCCCTATTTCTGTGGATCTAAACTGTCTTCACTTCTATTTTCATTTTCTATAAAAACATAAAGCATAAGGAAGTAAAGAGGAGTGTGGGGCAGAATTGGGAGGAAGCCAGAGAGAGGCATTTTAAGGGCTAGGTCCTGAGTATGTTTTAATTTGTAATCCTGTGGGAAGCTTTTCCTTTCTATGTTTCAACATCATAGCTATATTAAAACCTTATTGTTAGGTTGTATCTTCTATTGTAATTTGTATTTCTTCTTATTTGAGTATAATTGATGCACTATAGATTTCCTATACATTAATCCTTTAGTGTGATTACTCTATTTTAGTAAAGTTCTTTCAGATATCATTCTTTCATTTTTAGAAAGAATTTCTTCTTATGAAGATTCTTCTTAATGGATTATGCAAGTTTAAGATGATAGTGAAGCTAGTATTTTCCATGATTGTTCTCGTTATTCTTCTACCTACCTGTCCTTTTACCATGCTTGTCTAATAATTGGTTGGATTACCTGTGATTAATACAATATGTTAGGAAAATCCATGCCCATTGGTCTCAATCATTGATTTTATATTGTTTTCAATCTTCTGTCGAGTATCCTTCTTAACTCTATCCTTTACATTCACAAAACCCAATGCACAGCCTTTATCCAGATAAACCATTGCAATAACTTGATTATGCCCTAGATTTCCCTTTTGAAATCAAGTGCAACTTTAGGCACTAAGAATACTCATCAAATGTAGAACTCAAAATTGCATCCTACCACCTTCAAGGTAAGGCATCTATGTGGTGGGATTGACTAAAGGAGATTAAGAACATTGATGAGAAAATAATTTCTTGGAAGGAGTTCAAGAAATACTTTCAACAATAGTACTTGTCATAAAAATATTATGACAAGAAGATGCAATATTTCTTTGAACTCAGACTTCGTAACATGACCATGGATGAATATAAGAGAAAGTTCTTGGAACTTCTCAGGTATGTGAGCTTCATCAGAGATGAGAAGGTCAAAATTCAGAGGTTTATGAGTGGATTTCCATCCTTTTACAAAGATAAAATTCATTTTGATGAACCCAATTATTTAGAAGAAGCCATAAGAAAGTACAAATATTTGTATGAGAAGAATAGAGGAAATCCAACTTTCCAAAGGGTCTGGGATGACAAAAATAATGGAAATATGGATCAAAGGAAGAAATGATTCAATCCACCTTTCATGGGGAATATATCTCAATCATATCAGCAAGAGAAACCATCTCAAGGTGATCATAAAATGACAGAGTCCTTGGGAAATTGGTTAAGGAAGCAACCCACAAAGTGTTGGGGATGTGAAGGATATTACATGTATAAAGATTATCCTCACTGGGTAGATAAGATGAATATTTTGCATAGCATCAAGAAGGAGGAGACAATAGAGGATGTGGGAAAAAGCATGCCAAGGATCTATGCAACCTTGGACAATAGACAAGCATACTATCAACCCCATATGATTGAAGTGGAAGGTAAGATTGATAATCAACCCATAGCTATTTTAATTGATTATGGAGTTAGTCATAGCTATATAGGTCCAAATCTAGTTGAAATATTTAAATTGAAGAAATGTAAGCGTGAAAAGTCTTGGTTAGTGAAGCTTGCTACTGGAACCAAGAGAAGAATTAATGATATTGTTAAAGGATGCCCCATATGTATGAATGGAGCTAACACTAAGGTAGATTTGAACATCATACTGCTTCAGTATTATGACTTCTTCATTGGTATGGATTGGATAGAAAATTGTCATGATGTTTTAAATTGTTATAACAAGGTTTTTACATGTCTTGATGAAGAAGGTAATTCAAGGACAATACAAGGTATTCCAAGACCTATATCTGTCTGGTAGATTTCAACATTGCAGCTGAAAAAAGTTTTAGAAAAGGGTGCCAGATATATGCAGCCCATATGGAAGATCCAATGAAGGATAAAGAGCCAAGTATTGAGGATTATCTAGTCCTGAAAGAGTTTAAAGATTGAAGAGTTTCCAAGATTTCCACCAAAGAGGGATATATATATATATATATATATCTTATAGAGTAAGTTTATATTAGGAAAGTATATTTATTATATTAGGTATTAGATAGATTAGGTTTAGGTATGAATAAATGAGGAAGGTCTTATAAATAGTAGTCTTAGTAACTAAAGGTTTCTCTCTCATAGTTGAGTTGGAGAGTAGGGATTATGCCTTAAACAAGGAAGGAGTTCTCTCTCCTATATTAGTTGGTATAACTCTTTATCCACAAAGCCTTCATAAAGGAAAGCATATATATATATATATATATATATATATATATATATATTGAATTAATTCCTAGAGATACCCCAGTCTCTAAGACTCCCTACAAAATGAGCACGCCAAAGATAAAAGAGTTGTAAATGCAACTAAAAGAGTTTTTAAATAAAGGGTACATACGCCCAAGTGTTTCTCCTTGGGGTTCCCCAGTTCTTTTTGTCAATAAGAATGATGGAACACTGACATTATCTATTGACTTCAAAAAAATGAACAAGGTTACAATCAAGAATAAATATCCTTTTCCAAGGATTGATGATCTTTTTTATCAGCTGAAAGGAGAAAATATATTCTCCAAGATTGAATTGAGGTCAAACTATCATTAAGTGAGAATCAAAGAAGAGGATACTAGAAAAACAGCCTTTAGGACAAGGTATGGACACTATGAATTTGTGGTGGTGCCTTTTGCATTGACAAATGCACCGACTAAATTTATATATGATGAATAGGGTGTTCAGATATTCCTGGACAAGTTTGTAATTGTAGTCTTGGAAGATATTATTATTTATTCCAAGACGGAGGAAGAGCATTAGAAACATTTGAGGATGGTGCTACAAGTGTTGAGAGAGCACCAATTGTATTCCAAATTGAGTAAATGCACCTTGTATCAAAAGAAGATCCATTATTTGGGTCACATTGTTTAAGAAGAGGGCATAGCATTGTATCCATAGAATATTGAAGCAATCGGGAATTGTCTAGTGCCAACAATCATTTCAAAGGTTAAATCATTTATGGGTCTCGTTGGTTATTACAAGAGAATTATTGCAGTATTATCCAAAATTGCACACCCAATAACATCTTTGCAAAAGAAAGGAGTAAATTTTGAGTGGAGTGCCAAGTGTGAAGAAAATTTCCAATGCTTAAAGGATTTGTTAACGAGTGCACCTATTTTGAAATTTGCAGATCCATATGAGGATTTTGTTGTGTGGATATATGCATGCAAGGAAGGGCTCAATGGAGTCCTTATGCAAAATGGACCCGTAATTTGTTATGAGTTTATAAAATTGAAGTTACATGAAATAAATCATGCCACACATGACTTAGAGTTAGTAGCTATATTACATTCCTTAAGGATGTGGAGGAATTACCTCATGGGAAAAAATTTGAATTAACGACAGACCATAGTGGTCTGAAATATCTATTTGAACAACCAACACTAAATGCTAGACAAACTAGATGGATGGAATTTCTTAGTGAATATAACTTTGATATCAATAACATAAAGGGAAAAGAGAACAATGTGGCTAATGCACTCAACAGAAGGGTGTATAAAATGCATGCTATAGTCATTAGTATGTACAAAAGAAAATTGAAAGATAGAATTCTAGAAGTTGTACCAACAAACCAGCATTATCTACAAGTCAAAGAAAGATTACAATATAATGATATAAAACAAAATTATAAGGATTACAAGCTATAATAAGGTGGAATCCTCTTATTTCATAGCAATGTTTATGTTCCCAATTCTTAGGAATTGAGAAATTTATTTCTGAAGGAGATGCATAATGTTCCATAGTTTTATGAGATATCATAAAACTATTATAGTTGTAAAAGGCCAATATTTTTTTCTTGGTATGAAGAAACATGTCATTGATTATTTGGCTATATGCATGGAATTCTAGAAGGTAAAGGTTGAGCACAGACATCCAAATGGATTTTTTCATCCATTTCCCATTCCTGAATGGAAATGGGAAGTTGTTACTATCGATTTCATTACTAATTTTCTGAGGAAAAACAAGCAACATGATTCCATCATGGTAGTGGTGGACAAACTCACAAAGGTTTCACATTTCATTCTAGTAAAAGTAAACCATAAGGAAGCCAATATTGCATAAATTAACATGAGAGAAATTGCTAGGCTACATGGTGTGCCTAAGGAAATAATGTCAGATTGAGATCCCAAGTTCACTTCCAATTTTTGGAGGGGGTTGTTTAAGGGATTTGGGAAAAATTTAAATTTCAATATATAATATCACAAAGAGTCAAATGGGAAGATAGAAATTATTAATCGAATAATTGAAGATATGTTGAGAATGTATGTAATGGAAAAACGTTCTAAGTGGGAGGACTATATCCATTTAGTTGGGTTTCCATACAACAATGGGTATCAGGAATCATTGAATATGAACCCATTTGAATCCTTGTATGGAATAAAATGCAACACACCAGTGAGTTTGGATAACCCATCACATATAACTATGATTGGGACATAATTGTTAAAGGAAATAGAAGAATAGATGGTAAAAATCAGACATAATTTAAAAGTTTCATATGATCGGAAAAAGAGCTATGCTGATAGAAAGAGAACAAATAGAGAATTCAAAGTGAGAGAACATGTGTTTTTAAAAGTTAAATCCAAGAGAAGCTCGTTGAAATTGGGAAGTTTCCCAAAGTTGGAAGCGAGATATTGTGGCCTTTTGAGGTCTCAAAAAAGATAGGAACAATTGCATACATGCTAGCATTACCTGCATCCATGAGAATTCATAATGTGTTCCATGTGTCTTTGTTAAAAAAGTATGTATGTGATCCTAATCATGTGATTGATTGGAATGTGATCCATGTGGAACGCGAAGGGGATTTTTGGGTGAAACCAGTGCACTGTTGGAAGATTGGTTGTTGTCATTGATGTCAACCCTAGTCATGGGTTTTGGACCGCAAGATTGATAAAGGTATTTGGACATGAAGGAAAATGCACATGCATATACAACACCCATGAATGTATAGTATACATCATTTTGTTTCCGGTGGTATGTGGCACGTCACGTGGATCCTCATGGTTGAGGAGAAATGAATTTTTGAAGATGACAAAGTGAATTGAAGAAGGAAGTACATGCAAGCCCTGAAAATAATTAAAGAAAAGAATTACAAAATAAGAAAGTGTCAGGTTGGCCCTAATGTTAAAAGGAAGTGATATAAATGGTATAAATAAACATAATTATACATTCATTTGATACAAGTCGAATTTAAGAGGTAATAAGAAGATAAGAAGGCCAGATTTCAAGGGAGGATGAAGTCTTTTGGTGATGTGTTGTAAGGTATGTTATTTTCAGGTCATCTTACCATTTTTCCTATAACGTTTTTTCTAGAACGATTCAGATGGTGAAATCGCTATGGTATTGCGAATCCATATCAAGGTACCTCTGGTATAAAGTTCAGCTCTTGATTCGCTATAATTATGGAGATACACTCTATGGAAGATAGGGTTTGTGACCAGTCCTGAAGCTAGTCAATAAACAGGTGTTCTGGGAAAAACAGTCATAACTTTTTCATACATAATCCAAATGAAGTGGGACCACTTCCATTGGAAATAGTACGGAATGTAGTTTCTTGTGTGTGAGTTTCAGAATTGGATGTTAAATATTGAGCACGGGGAATGTTGTACAAGTTGGGTCTTCTGAACATACCAGAATTGAATAAAGTCCACCATTCTTTCTATAACCTCTTTTTGGGGAGGATTAAAGGAGTGAAAATTGGAGGAGTTTCAGAGAATACATTGAGTAATATTATCTGTAGGATTAGAGTACTCCAAGAATTGAAGAATTGCAGAAATTGAAGAAGTCTCAGGAATCATTATCAAGTTCTATGTGATGATTGGTTGAATGTGATGATTTAATGTAAAGTTTTATTATCTCTCATATATTCTTGGGTGGAAGGAAGGGGCAAGGATAGAGAGTTCAAATATCTCTTGATATTGGAGGATTGTATCTTCCTCTTGGAGGTTTATCCCTCCCTAATGCAGGAGCATCTCTCCATGCCAACCAGCCAGCCACGTTAGCGCGCACGCATTCAAAGGCTGAAGAGAGGCGTAGCCTCATTTTGAATTTGAAATGAATGTAATTTAATATGCTTAGGCTGGTGAGCCATAGAAGCCATGCCTTTGCGCAGGCTGTAGATAAGATAGGCATTTAATATGTGTATGGCTGAGATCTAGATCCGATTCTGGACTAGACAGCCCATTGATTGTAATTTATTAGGGTAGGTAAATCCTAGAGGGAAGCGCTCGATGAGCCCCTCAGGTGAAAGAGATTTTCATATCTCATTTTGAGTTAGTTGAGCTAGAGAGCATCTGCATGTAGAGCAGAGTAGAGAAGAGCCAGAGAGAGCTCGAGAACACCTTGTAAAATACAGGCGATTGCCATTTTTAATATAAACAACAATAGTTTTTCCTGCATATGTTCTGTCTTATATGTGTGTCTGTGGGTGTTCATTATATGCTGTGATTGTGTGTTGTTATCATGCCATTACAGGGAGTGTGCTTGATTTTAGGTTGAGGGTCTTTGAGGTTTCATGTCAGGAGGGCATGACAGAGTGTTGCAGACTCTGAATACTAGTGCATAGAGGATGCACTTCTGAACTCTGAGGAGTCAGACAAAGATGTGCTGAGGCACAGGACTGGAATCATCAACTCAGGAGGAAGACCTTTGAGGTTATTGAACACCTCAGGAGGTAAGGCTATGTAGCTGAAACACAGTTGCAGACAGAATCACTGAGGATTCTGTAGGAGTTCTTCCAAGTGGGCATCGAGCGTATGGACGAGGTGCTGAGGGAAAGAACTCTGCTGAGAGTTTGAAGGAAGACCAGAATCACTGAGGATTCTGTGAGGGCTCTGCCAAGTGGGCATTGAGCGTGTGTACAGGAGTGCACAAAGGAGGGAACTCTGTTGTGAGTTTGGAGAAGAAACAGAATCCTTTGAGGATTCTGAGAAGCTCAGCCAGGTGGGCATCGAGCGAGCACATAAGTGCATAGAAAAACAGAACTGCTGAACGTTCTGTGGAAGGAAGACACTCTGCCAGGAGGGAATCAAGATATTGTGCAGACGGCACAGGAGAAGAGGACTCTTTTGAGTTTTGTAGTTGAGGAAAGGTCCACTGAGGGACCTTTACTGGGTTACTGAATACCCAAGGAACTCAGCTATTTAGGTTGCTTGAGCAGGAGAGCCTGGAAGACATCTTATTCTCCATCTGAGGGAGAAGAAGGATGAAATCCCCCAAGGGGTCTGAGTACTCCTGGGAGCTCAGGACAGATAGCGCTTTGCACGTGAGGACTTCGCAGGAGAGTGCAGGAGTCAGAAGAATCCTTTAAGGATTCAAGAGGAGGTAAAAAAAACTCAGGAAGGGTAGCGTTGCATATGCGCGGCGAGACTCAACGTCGAGGAGTTCATAGAGAAAAGAAGACAAGGTCGAGGCCTTGGGAAGAAAATATAAATTCCCTTAAGTCTGGGAAGAAATTGTGCAAGATCGGAAGAGCAACAGGAGCCGTCCGATCGGGTGGAGAGTAGAGATCTAGACCATCGAACAGTTCACGTCCAATAGAGGAGCTCCATAGGAAGTGCATAGGGGAGGAGGACCGACAGCCGTCGGATCTCATGAAGAAATCCTGTCAGTCGTAGGATAGGGAAGATTTGCGTGGAGATTAGCCTCTGGAAGAGGGAGCGTACGAGGAGGATAAATCTGATCTGTCAGATCTGGGGTCAGATCGCCGACAGCCGTCGGATCGGTGGGAGTCACGCAGGAGTTAGCCCCGTGAGCAAGAGGAGAGAATTCCCGACGGGCATCGGGATATCGGTCCTCGGAAAAATCGAGATTCTTGGAGGTCGCGAGGATCAGGACATCAATAGCCGTGAAATCCCGACAGAATCAGGACTGTCCACTTGGAGAGGACACGTGGTGATCATCTAGTGCCACCGGGAGAAGCTCGACAGGAGGGCTTTATCGGCATGTCAGGAATTGCGATATCGGAGATCCCGGGCACAAAGTTTTTGTGCATCACAGAATCGTGAAACGCGATTTCCCAATAAGGCATCAGAGCATGTGGGGCCACACAGGAGTCAGCGGAAAACAGGTGGCACATCGCGCATCGGGAGCTCGTCGGTAGAAGAGCAGAAAATTGGCACTAAGAGTCGCGAAGGCGCGAGGATACGATCCTGCGAGGAGAACCGGAACCATCCATCTGCAAGGACAGGTGGCAAAGGATCGGGCGCCATCGTCATTTTTTCCATCGGGATATCAGGATATCGGAGATCCCGGGAGCAAAGAATTCGCGCATTAGGGAATCACGATCCACGATTTCCCGATAAGATCTGAACCATTCGCGTGGGGACGCGTGACAGGAGATCAAGAGATCTCGTGACTCAGAGTTTGCAGGGTGAAGACCCAAGCGTTGGGTACCCCAAGCCGCGAAGGCACAAGGAGCAAAAGGAGAATAGTCGTTGGATCTGGATCGTAGGGGGACATCGAATCTGCACGTGGATCGTGTATCGACGTCTCACGAGAAAAGGCTCGAAGGTTTGAGTATGGGGATCGCGAGATTGAGAGAAGTGATACCCCAATCGGTGGGGCCAGTGTTAGAATGGTAGAGGAGGATGGAGGCGTAGTAGAGGCCAGCTGTCAATGATCCGGAGGAAGCCGAGGTTTGGCATATCGCGGGTCCCATGGACTTGTGTCTTTTGACATTGGAAAGCCCGTAGCCCCAACGGAAATAGGTTGCAGTCACGAAAACTGGTTACATTGGCCAGGTTTGGCTTGGAGGGTCAAAGCACATCGGGGATCGAAGGATCGGGGGTTGCGAATACATGTGCATCGTGACATCAAAAACCCCGAAGCCCCAATAGGAAGGTATAAGGCAGTGGCCTTAGGAGCATGGTCATGTGGACCAAAGAGCCTAGTCGAGAGGGCTAGTGCATAGAGGAGAGCTCATCGAAGATCGTGGGTTGGAGAAGTGAGAAACTCTTGGTAGAAGGAACGCTGAAACCCCGATGTCTGATAATAGTTTCCTGTGAGGAAATTGTTCACGGTTCGTGCAGAGGCTGTAAGGGAAGAAGAAAGGACTTGTGGATCGGATAATTTGCACAGTGATTCCCGAGAGAATCCAAGGAGCCACTGAAGGCTTAGAATAGAGAATTTGAACAATCCTATGTGAGCAGGAGGTCAGGTGAAGAGACCCTGCGGGGTGTTAGGTAGGACCCCTTTGCATCAGGTGGTATCAGAGCGGGAACTTCACTTGTATACTGCAGGTGAAGCGAGAAGGAAGAATAAAGACAGAGTTGTTGAGGACTCTGTAATGATTGCTTCCAGGTAGGCAGCAGTCCATAGACAGTCAGCAGGACTGTGAGAGAAGATGAAGTTGAGCACTCAGGATTTCAGGAGTGACAGCTACAGATCTATCAGAGAGGCAGATAAACACAACAAGATGGCTACTGAACGCCATAAGCATGTTGAACGTAAGAAGCCAGAGCTTATGAGTGCAGCAGAAATGGATAGAGAACTCGCTGACATAAAGCGAGAAATGGAGGAGCTCGAAATAAAGATGCGGCAGGGTAAAAAGATGAGATGGGTATATGAATGGCCCATGAAGACACCAAAGGTGAAATGGCCAGTCAGGGAGCTGATGGTCAAAAGACAACAGAGGCTGTTGAGAAAATGGTTGGGGTATGTTCAAAACCTCAAGGCCACCGAGGAGGAAGAAATGGTTTACATCTGTGAACCAGAGATAGGAGACATTCTCAGTGGGGAGAATGATCAGAGATCGTTGTGGGATCTCATAGACTGCCAGGAGAGCATTGAAGACTGCCAGGAGGGCAAAAGCATTGAAGACTGCTAGGAGGGCAGTGGAAGCATTGAAGACTGCCAGGAGGGCAGAGATGAAAACTTGGGACTGTCTGAAGATCCCATAAAGAGTTCAATTCAGCAAGGAGTGCTGATGAAGATGGGATCAGTTGATCTCATGGTCTGCCAGGAAAGCAGCGGAAGCATCCCATATTGCTAGATGGGCAGGGGTGAGCAGATGAATTTGGATCAACCAGAGGAGCTGACAAAGCAGATGAGACTGTCTAATAGTCTCATAAATTCAGAGATGGATTTGGATCAGCAGGTGCAGCTGACCGAGATAAAGAATCAGGATGGTATTCTGATGATTGTAGGAATTGAAATATTCCTACCATCTGCCCAGGAGGAGGCAGAAAATTATGTTGTAGATGGTGCAATAGCAGAAGAACAGTCATAGCTGGAGATGACTGTCAAAGGAGAATTGGAGCAGACTTTGGAAGCTGTCCAAGAAGAAGCGGAAGAAGAGAGTGAGCATTTCAAGGAATGGTTCAATGCATTCAGCATTGAAGCTGGAGAGACTACAACTGGGGAATTTGGTGGAAGCAGAAGAAGAGGATGACGAGCATTCTAAGGAATGGCTCAGCATTTTCAGCCATGAAGCTGAAAACAATGCAACAGAGGAGGTTGCAGAAGCAGAGGAGGAAGAGACAGACGACATTCACTTTGTTGATCTGTGGGATCATATTGAGGCCCTGGATGAAAGGGTAAAAGTGCAGGGCATGCACATTCAACAGGTAAAGTTGGAAACAGATAAGGAAGGAGGCATGGGAGATCATAGCGATCTTCCCAATGGCCAAAAATTTTTGCAGCTAAGGAGACTGCAAGAACTGGACCAGCCAAGGGAGCAGCTGGATGAAGTGATCAAGGAGATCAACAGGCTAATGTTGGGGTCAGCAGGAACTGCCAGCAAGGATCAGCTGGGCAGAAGGAAAGAGGTAGCAACAGCAGCAGTACAGCAGCAGCAACAACAACAGCAGAGTGGAGCAGATGCAAAGCTCCAAAGACTTATTTGGGATACAGGTGGATTTCCAACAGCTACAGGGGAAGCTCATGAGCAGGAGCTCATGATTTTTGCAGCTGCAGAGTATGATGCAGGGGCATCTCTCCATGCCAGCCAGCCAGCCAGCCAGCCACGTCAGCGCGCATGCATTCAAAGGCTGAAGAGAGGCGCAACCTCATTTTGAATTTGAAATGAATGTAATTTAATATGCTTAGGCTAGTGAGCCATAGAAGCCATGCCTTTGCACAGGCTGTAGATAAGATAGGCATTTAATATGTGTATGGCTGAGATCTAGATCTGATTCTGGACTAGACAGCCCATTGATTGTAATTTACTAGGGTAGGTAAATCCTGGAGGGAAGCGCTCGATGAGCCCCTCAGGTGAAAGAGATTTTCATATCTCATTTTGAGTTAGTTGAGCTAGAGAGCATCTGCATGTAGAGCAGAGTAGAGAAGAGACAGAGAGAGCTCGAGAACACCTTGTAAAATACAGGCGATTTCCATTTTTAATATAAACAACAATAGTTTTTCCTCCATATGTTTTGTTTTATATGCGTGTATGTGGGTGTTCATTATATGCTATGATTGTGTGTTGTTATCATGCCATTACAGGGAGTGCACTTGATTTCAAGTTGATGGTCTTTGAGGTTTCATGTCAGGAGGGCATGACAGAGTGTTGCAGACTCTGAATACCAGTGCACAGAGGATGCACTTCTGAACTCTGAGGAGTCAGACAAAGACGTGCTGAGGTACAGCACTGGAATCATCAACTCAGGAGGAAGACCTTTGAGTTTACTAAACACCTCAGGAGGTAAGGCTGTGTAGATGAAACACAGTTGCAGACAGAATCGCTGAGGATTCTGTAGGAGTTCTGCCAAGTGGGCATCGAGCGTATGCATGAGGTGCTGAGGGAAGGAACTCTGCTGAGAGTTTGAAGGAAGACCATAATCACTGAGGATTCTGTGAGGGCTCTTCCAAGTGGGCATTGAGCGCATGTACAGGAGTGCACAAAGGAGGGAACTCTGCTTTGAGTTCGGAGAAGAAAAAGAATCCTTTGAGGATTCTGAGAAGCTCAGCCAGGTGGGCATCGAGCGAGCGCATAATTGCATAGAAAAAAAGAACTGTTGAACGTTATGTGGAAGGAAGACACTCTGCCAGGAGGGCATCGAGATATTATGTAGACGGCACAGGAGAAGAGGACTCTTTTGAGTTTTGTAGTTGAGGAAAGGTCCACGGAGGGACCTTCACTGGGTTACTGAATACCCAAGGAACTCAGCTATTTAGGTTGCTTGAGCAGGAGAGCCTGGAAGACATCTTATTCTCCATCTGAGGGAGAAGAAGGATGAAATCCCCCAAGGGGTCTGAGTACTCCTGGGAGCTCAGGACAGATAGCGCTTTGTGTGTGAGGACTTTGCAGGAGAGTGTAGGATTTAGAAGAATCCTTTAAGGATTCAAGAGGAGGTAAAAAAAACTCAAGAAGGGCAGCGTTGCATACGTGCGGTGAGACTCAACGTCGAGGAGTTCGCAGAGAAAAGAAGACAAGGCCGAGGTCTTGGGAAGAAAATCTAAATTCCCTTAAGTCTGGGAAGAAATCGCACAAGCTCAGAAGAGCAACAGGAGCCGTCCGATCGGGCAGAGAGAAGAGATCTGGACCATCGAGCAGGTCACATCCAATAGAGGAGCACCAGAGGAAGCGCACAGGGGAGGAGGACCGACAGCCGTTGGATCTCATGAAGAAATCTCGTCAGTCGTAGGACAGGGAAGAGTTGCGTGGAGATTAGCCTATGGAAGAGGGAGCGCACAAGGAGGATAAATCTGATCCATCAGATCTGGGGTCAGATTGCCGACAGCCGTCGGATCGGTGGGAGTCATGCAGGAGTTAGCCCCGTGAACAAGAGGAGAGAAGTCTCGACGGGCATCAGGTTATTGGTCCTCGAAAAAATCAAGATTCCTGGAGGTCGCGAGGATCAGGACATCAACAGTCGCGAAATCCCGACAGAATCAGGACCGTCCACTTGGAGAGGACAGGTGGTGATCATCTAGTGCCACCGGGAGAAGCTCGACAGGAGGGCTTTATCGACATGTCGGGAATCGGGATATCAGAGATCCCGGGCACAAAGGTTTTGTGCATCGCAGAATCGTGAAACGCGATTTCCCGATAAGGCATCGGAGCACGTGGGGCCACACAGGAGTCAGCGGAAGACAGGTGGCACATCGCGCATCAGGAGCTCGTGAGTAGAAGAGTAGAAAATTGGCACTAAGAGTCGCGAAGGCGCGAGGATACGATCCTGCAAGGAGAACCGGAACCGTCCATCTGTAAGGACAGGTGGCAAAGGATCGGGCACCGTTGTCATTTTGTCCATCGGGATATCGGGATATCGTAGATCCTAGGAGCAAAGAATTCACGCATTAGGGAATCGTGATCCGTGATTTCCCGACAAGATCTGAACCGTTCGCGTGGGGACGCGTGACAGGAGATCAAGAGATCTCGCGACACGGAGTTCGCAGGGTAAAGACCTAAGCGTTGGGTACCCCAAGCCACGAAGGCGCGAGGAGCGAAAGGAGAATAGTCGTTGGATATGGATCGTAGGGGGACGTCGGATCCGCACGTGGATCGTGTATCGACGTCTCGCGAGAAAAGGCTCGAAGGTTTGAGTATGGGGATTGCGAGATTGCGAGAAGTGATACCCGGTCGGCGGGGCCAGCGTCAGAATGGTAGAAGAGGACGGAGGCGTAGTAGAGGTCAGCTGTCAACGATCCGGAGGAATCCGGGGTTCGGCATATCGTGGGTCCCGTGGACTTGTGTCTTTTGACATTGGAAACCCCGTAGCCCTGACGGAAATAGGTTGCGGTCACGAAGACTAGTTACATTGGCCAGGCTTGGCTTGGAGGGTCAAAGCACATCGGGGATCGGAGGATCGGGGGTTGCGAATACATGTGCATCGCGACATCAAAAACCCCGAAACCCCGATAGGAAGGTATAAGGCGGTGGCCTTAGGAGCATGGTTATGTGGACCAAAGAGCCTATTCGAGAGGGCTAGTGCATAGAGGAGAGCTCATCGGAGATCAGGGGTTGGAGAAGTGAGAAATTCTTGGTAGAAGGAACGCTGAAACCCCGATGTCCGATAACAGTTTCCTGTGGGGAAATTGTTCACGGTTCATGCAGAGGCCGTAAAAGAAGAAGAAAGGACCTATGGATCAGATAATTTGCAGAGTGATTCTCGAGAGAATCCAAGGAGCCACTGAAGGCTCAGAATAGAGAATTTGAACGATCCTGTGTGAGCAGGAGGTCAGGTGAAGAGACCCTGCGGGGTGTTAGGTAGGACCTCTTTGCATCACTCCCTCTACATTTGGAAGATGTAGCTACCTTTGGAAGTCATTACTTCTCTTGAACAATAAACTATTGATTATTTCTCATATATTGTGCATGGTGTATTATGGTGTATTGGTGTAACTCTTGTACTATTGTTCATTGCTCATTAGATATAGTTGAATGGTTTAAGTATAAGTTGAAAAAGGTTTTAAATTGTACTTGATACTGATTCACCCCCCTCTCAATATCAACAATTGGTATTATAGCAGGTTACCTTCAGTACAGTTTAACCACTGGAAGGAATATCCTATGCAGAAATGGAAGACAATATTCCAAATGGGATTCCACCATTTGATGGAAGCAATTTTGAATACTGGAAAAATAGAATGGAAACTTACTTGAAATCTCTTGGGGCGGATGTTTGGTTCTCAGTTTCTTCAGGATATAATGCTTTGAAGAAACCAAAGATTGTAGATCAGAAGGAAGCAAAAAGGAACAACAAACTGGCAATAGATACCATCCTGGATGGATTGACAGATTCAGTGAAATCCAAGGTGGGATCATGTGCATCAGCAAAAGAGCTTTGGGACAAGCTACAGGACCTTTATGCAAGGGAAGAAGAAGAAGAAGTTGAAGAAGATTACAACATCTCAGATTTCAAAGAAGAAAATAGAGGTCAGTTCTTTTACTTTAATTGTGAAGGAGTAGGACATGTTGAATTTGAATGTCCTCATCCAAGGATTGAAAGAGATGACAATGAA
>ML798267.1:0-12433 GCA_009831015.1 Picea engelmannii | reverse complement strand
AATAGAACAAAACCCTATCTTCCCAACCCATTACATATTTATAAATGGACTCTAGGGATCAAAACCATGCTTTTATTATCCCCAAAACCCTATTACAACTCATTTTGACTCATGAAAACTCATTTTGACTTGTTGCTCAGGCTTTCTTTTCCTACGTTTATGTCTGCATGCTATTTTTTCACTCCCAATTGTTGTTCTTCCTGCTTTTGTGTGTCTTTTTACTTTTGGCATGTCGAACTGCAATCCTTCCTTTTCACCCACTTTGTATTTTCTTGCTTTATTCTTCTATTTTATTCTACTAATTTATTCTCTGCTAAGTGCACTTTTGCTGTGCACTTCAATCCCGAATGTGCATTTACTACGCACTTTGATCATGCCTTCTCTTCCTTCTTCTATTGTTGTGCATAACCTCCATACTTAGTATTTTTGTGAAACCTATATCCAAAATTCTTGTCCAATTGACCCCCAACACAAACTTGTGGCTTGTCTTGAGCCACTCATCCCTGTTGCATGCTTTTCCATGATTCTATGAACTTTTTGTAAGTGTCCTTTGTTGTCGCGGCTTCCTTTGTTCCCAAAATTTCCTCTACACCTTGCACAGTTAGGGTCGTGAGCTTCTCTTCCATGTCATGTGTTTCTTGCTTCACTTTACCTTGTGTAACTACCAAGTCCCCTATTACCTTTAGTGTTTCATCTTGCAATGGTCCTAATCGTTGTTGGAGAATTTTTTGTTGGTCCCTTATCTTTTCAATTTCATCGTATGACTTCCTTTATGCCAAAATGGTCATCATTCGTTCAATAGGTGGGATAGTGTTTATGCTCTCTGAAGCCTTCTGCACCTTTTCCTACATATCCCACAATCTTTCTTCTATGGCCTTCATTTCTATATATTCCATCAAGTTTGTCCATATCTTCTTGTTTTCCAACTTCTTTTTTGTTTTCTTCCCTTTTTCTACTTTTTGTTTTTTTTTCTTTATTTTACATCCCTACTATGGTACAAATACTATGATACATGATGGGTATTCTATATGTACTAATTCCCTCAATTAAATTTTCAAATCAGGGTAAGTAAACTTAGAGTTGTGGCACAATATGAGCCAAGGCACAAAGAAATGCTAATGGAAAGATTGTCTAGCTAAGGAGACAGTTTACCCTAGGGATCAACACTCCTTTTAATTTACAATTCTACTTTTTAAAGAGATGACTTTTAAAATCTATTTTAACAGAAAATTCTATGTAAAGTAACCTTCAATTAATGAGCTTCAAGAAATTCTAGAACTATGAACTATTTGACCTAAGTAGCCTTAAACAATCTAGGACTATGGATTGTTTAATCTATCACTAAATAAGCAAATAACAAGTAATGTATTTCAAAGCTATTTAATCTATTCAATCGCTCTTTGAATAAGAAAACAACAAGTAATCTATTTCTGAATTATTTGATCTATCTACCTTTGAATGAACAAGAAAGTAAGCAAGTAAGCAATTAATCTATCAAAACTATCTTGACAAGTGAACTCTAGTCTTAAAGTAAAAACTCACAAATATTTCTATCTCGCAAAGAATAAACATTAATCTACTTAACTAAAAGCAAGAGTGTTATGGCAGTATTCAAATGTGATGATTGTGTCTTCAATGGCGAATGACATCACGATGGAATCTAACTACTAATTATAGTTCAAGTGGAGTTAACTTAATGCTAACTTCTACAGAGAAATGTAAAGTATGGATAAGGAAATCTATATAAAGTTTTTCCATCATAAAAGCAATACTAAATGTTCTTGGAATCCATGTGATCTTTAAAAATTGTGCAGAAGGGATTCAACACCAATCATTCACTCTATCACACAACTGCTAGAAAATACTTGGATCAAAATCACTAACTGAAGCAAAGCTACAAACTCATAATTAACACTTAATCAGAAATCCTAATTCAAATTCATAACTAAGATGACAATGAAAATACTCAGTGCAAACCTACAAACTCTTGACTGATGCGAATTAGAAATCATAGTTCAAATTCATAACTGGGATTTCATTAAAAATCATAACCTAAAGTTAACTAAGCTACCATTAAAGATCATACTTAAAATCAACTAAGATGCTACTGAAGATCATAATTCAAAATCCATTTATATCCTACCATGTTGATGCTAAAAGAAAAATTAGCAAATAAGAAAACCTACAGAGAGTATTTGAAATTACAACTTGATAAATAAACACTATCTAAAGTAGTACTCTAAAGAGTAATTTACAGCTAGGGAGAAAATGACATGACAATATAATTAGATAGCTTCTACAACCTGCAAACAAAATGTTAGGAGTCTAAATATCAACACACAATCATGGACATCCACACATGCTCTGTGACATAAACAATTCAGAAAGTGAACTGCAAATAAGAGAATATATACAGGGAGGTTAATTAGACAAGTGATCTGGAAATAAAAAGATACACACAGTGAGCAAGCAATTTGAAATTAAAAAATATACACAGTAAATAAGTAATTTCGAAATCTAAAAAGTATGAAAGGAAACTATATAAATGCAAATATATATTGGTATAAACAATCACCTAGACCACTGGTGGCCCCCCTAGAAGGTCATGGAAACACTTCAACAGGAAATCACAATCACTAAGCTAACAAATCATTGACATTGATCATAAAAATAGAGTATACAAAAAAATGGAGATAATGTCTGTGCAAATAATAAAATTCATGTCCTCTTCGTGGCATAGACAACGATATTTATAGATTATTACATAGCTTGAGAGGTTGACCACTGGAAGGGTCGACTCTCTCTAAAAATAGTAAGTTCATTAAATTCATTTTAATAGAAGCATATTCCTTAACAGTCTTGTGCACTCCACTTAGTGGGTGCTACAACTACCCAATCCTAGATGTGTCGAGCTCCATATCTAGAGGGAATGAGTGGGCATAAAACCCATATCTCTTATTCGTCCATCAAAGGCCATCGATGTGCTAACTAATAGCTCCTGTATGCTCTGAGTGCTGGATCGAGTGCCAGATCGTTTGTCAGATCGAGTGTTGGATGGAGTGTTAGACGCGGGACTGGATGGAGGATCGGATCGCGATTTCGACCTGTTGCAAGAAAACTAGAACGTTAGATCTTCATAATCAATTAACTGAGATAAATTAATTGTAAAACCATTACAAAAATGATGGTTATACATACCTTGTGCAATTCCATGGCGAATTGATGTATAAAGCTTGATAATACCTTTAAAATGGCTAAATGAGAGCATAAAATATATAATGGTTGCATACAAAAAGTATTTGGCCATTAAAAAAATTTCAAAACACAAAACCAACATTTCTCCTAGGCCTAAGGATTTGCAGGTCCCTCTACAAACAAAAATGGATCACTCGACATAACTATACTCATGAAGGAGGGGTGGATTGGCTTTAGAAGCTTCTCCCTGTTTCCCTAGGGACTTTGTCTTAGGCCTTTTACGATGTTTCAATTGCATCTGGAGAATGTGATTGGTGGTGGTCATCTCATCAACCAATCGCTGAAGAGAGTTCACTTCTTCTTGCAGGACAACATTGTCATGATGCAAATTCCTATCCATAGTTTTTCATTCTGCAAATTGTTGAAGCAACTGAGCATTTTCTTGTTGCAATTTCTCAATAACTGGGGTGTGATCAGATAGCTCAAGAGAAGAAGGCTTGGGTTCCTTTATGGATGTAGAAGGTATATCAACTTCAGAAGACGGTGTAGGCATATAGGAGGAAGGATTAACGGTGTTTTTGTGAGAGAGACTTGGTGTAATAGGTTCATATTTGACCTCTTTATAGGGCTTATACTCCTCTGCAAAAAATTCTCTGAGTCTTTTATGGGGGCTCTCATGATCGAAAAACAATTGAATAGGATCCGAAGTGCTTGGAGGTTTTATATTGGGCTTGCCACTCATACTTCGGGTACTTCTTCAAAAGGATTCCCCCTTGAATTGATTATCTCCTCTTCACTTTGTAGGAACCGAAGGAAAATCTTGATGGAATGCATCTTGTAGCTTCTTAGATTGAGAATAAATAGGTGTTGAAGGCAATGGGGAATTATCAGTGGGATTTTTTATTTTCTTACCAGACAAGGCTGCGGGGGAATCAATAATTTTCTTGGCCTTTTTATTAGACATGGAGAGAGTCTAATTTGGAGGATTTGTATTTTTTGGAGAATGAGGCTTAGGTGGGGTGACAACTCCTGAATTGATTGATCTCTTTCTTGTCTTAACTGTGATATGGGGATTTAATAATTGGTAGAGGAAATTGTCCCATGTCTTGCTCTATTTTGTCAATTCATATATAAAAAGCAATTTAATGAGGTCATGGTGGAATAAACTATTGTGAGGATTGGCCAAAGTTTTATGGACTTGGGAAGAAATTTTGTCAAGGCTTTTCAGGAAGTAGAAAGGAAAATTTAGGGGTTTATTAAATTGAAAATGGGCTAACAGACGAAAATGACAATCTTTAAAAACATAGTACCTACCTTCACAAGTGATGAGCCTGGTAATTAAGATCAGGGGGTTAATCAATTCGTCTTTAATTCATTCTTTTGAGTACCCTTTAGCTCCAAAAACATTTTGAAATTCAGGATTGAACACTCTGTTATAGCTTGGATGTGGTAATTGATGGTGTTTGAACCATCGATCCCCAACCCATGGAAATTTTGATGGCTAAGGAAATAAATCCCTCAGAGACCAAGAAGACCAAATACCCTACGTGAGCTAGTTTCCCATCGAACCCAAGAGTGAATTTGAGTGAGACGCCATCATCGTATCCCTGTAAACTGGATAAGAATGGTCCCCACCCTGCGCGAAGGAAGATCTCTCTACACTCTGTGAATTCTGGAATGGCCAGTACCTCGGTGTAGGAGGATGGTTCATAGCGGTTGGGCATGGTTAAATAGAAAGGAATGAGAAGGAGAAAGAAATCAGGCAGAGGATGAGCGCGACACAACAAACAAAGGATGAGAGAAATGGCAATTGGGGCAGAGTACCCATTTTTTAATGAAATTGTGGTGGAGACGGTTGAATTCGTGGGCGAATTCATCATACACAATTTTCATGTGTAACCATACTTGCGTTGTGTTTGAATTTTGAATGGTGTGTACTTTGGAGGAAAATGAAATCATGTGAGAATTAGATTTATTTCCAAGTCTTCAACTTGGACATTTGATCATAAAAATGCATTTAAAATTTTAATTTGATTACCAACTTGAATTTTGAAAAATATACCATTCAATACGTCTAACTTACCATTGCAATGGGTGTAATTAATTCAAACAATCATTCCTGCATGCGATCATGATCATTTACAGTATATAAATACCTCACCTAATCTAGCATATGGCACTTCATACGATCTTCTAGATGGCACTCCATATGGTCCTCTAGATAGCACTCCATCTGGTCATCCTGTGTAAGTTGAAATTATCCCCATCATAATGGACGTTCACCCATAGCACTCAACTTGGACAATTTCTGGCAGTCATGGTGAACAGGAGCATGGAGCATGGATAGGATGAGTTTGAGTAGGATTATCCATTGTTGATTTCCTTATCATCGATCTGTAATAATATAAAACAACTTGTTCCTCTTTTCATAGGCATGTAATACAGACGATAGTGAGCATTTAGTAGTTTGTTATTGATCTGTAATAGTCATAAGGAACCAGTTAAGAAGTCTTCCATTATATAAACATAAAAATGCACACCAAGATTATAACATACACAGTGATGTCAACAATATAGAATTTAGCATACCAATACAAACAATTGTTGATATAATAGCCCAGGATATCGTAAAAACAATATGACAGAATTTTTGACATAGATTCTACTTCCTCTTCTCATGGTTCGGAATATAGATGGCAGTTCTTATTTGTCAACTCAGGAAACCCCTCCCCCGCTCCTAAGTATTGTGACACCTCACAATCAAATATATAAGGAACCAGTAAATTCTCCCAATATCCTAAGATTTACAGTTTTCCAAGTGTAGAGATAAATTTCACACATTAGTCTGATAAGACAGTTAAAATATGGCCCCACCTGTAGGACATACCATCATACATATAGTTAAGAAGAGTTAGGAGAGAGAGTCTTAGGATTGTCTTAAAGTTGGTTCCCAATGGAAATTGATGGAGTTCATTTACCTTTTCTTAACCATGCATACTTATTTTCATATTTGCCTACAAGTAATGTCGTACATCACGACAAGTTTTAAGATTTAGGAATTTTATTTATTGTTTTTCAGATCATCACCCCCGCTAGGTAGAATGCCTCGCTGCGAGCAATCCTGTTTAGTACTCCGATGGGTTTACCTCTTCATACCATAGGCCAGTACTCACTGCCAGTAGACCTTTTTAGCATCCCAACGGGTTATCCTCTTACACCCTTTTACAACAGAGACTGGTCCACCATCTTTTAAGATTTTTGTATAAAGATTGTTTTTTGCAAGAAGATGGGGAGGCAGCTCTGAATTTTTTTATTTAGGACTGGGATGGTATTTAAGTTATAGGATGACTCTTCTTTATGTATTCCTTATAGATTATCCTTATGTAAGGGATACTTAAGTGGACGTAGTCTATCTAAAGATATGGTATAATCAATCATTTTTAGTGTGTAGTGGATGGTACCATTGGAAAATAACAAAAAGGTATCTTCAGGCCCTACTCAATTTCTTCTTTTTTTAAAGTTATATTGATGTTTCCATGGCTAACTGCTAATCATACCTTCTTGCTACTCCTTCATAAAGATACTTTACTCGCCCACTTAGGGTTCTTGGAGAAATTGTACGAGTAACCTCTAGGTTTGATAAGACAAGGTGTCACTTCCTTATATCCTCTAGTGGTGGAGGTTATGAGAAAATTCCATTAAATATGCCTTGAAAGAAAGGAAGATAGAAATATTGTAAAAATGGATAATCACCAGCAAGCAATTTCTAATCATAATAAAAAGTCATTATTCAATTTATTCTTAAGCAAACAACAGAGTTCAAATATAGCAACATCTTTTCTTGAAGTAAATTACTTCCATTTTTTTCTCCTTGAAGTTTTCCACTTGTGGTGAAATAAATACCTGCAGATATATCTAAAATTGTTTATCAACAAAAACACACTTTAAATTATTTACATATGTACAATCAGAATTTAGAAAAAGTTTCAAGATTAGGGGGAGGGAGAAGAAACTTTCCCATCCACTAAGGAAAATTCCTTGTCGGTTGACATGACCTGTAGAAACTCTTCTTTGGAAATGGGTTTGTTGTAAATTTTAAGTCGGTGTCCATTCACTATGAAAGAGACTTGTCCACCATCAATTTTTTTTATCTTAACAACTCCATTATCATACATGGTAAATATCTCATAAGGAACCAACCATCAAGTGGTAAATAGGGATTCAAACAATAAAGCCCAATCACCAGATTGAAATTGTTTCTTCTTAATAAATTTGTCATGCCACTTGCTCCTTTGGTTTTGAACTAACATTGTCTGTTGGATAGAATCTTGTCTAATCTCATCTAATTCGTTCAATTGTAGGGATCGTTGTTTTTGTGCCTCATTTACGTCTAATCCCAATTGTGCAACAATACTAAAATTCCTTACTTGGAATTCAATTGGTAGAAGTACTTGTTTTCCATAAACTAGTTCATATGGGGTATGCCCAGTGGTATTTCTCTAGGTGGTATGATATGCCCACAAAGCCTCTGGAAGTCTATCATCCCAATCCCTATGGTGTAATTGGACAGTTTTGGTTAAGATATTTTCCAAAACTTTGTTTGTTGACTCTACTTGACCATTAGCTTGTGGGTGATATGGAGAATACTTACAATGCTTTATCCCATATTTATCTGTTAATTCCTTCATCAGATTAGAAGTGAATTGTTTGCCCTGGTCTGTAACAATCTCATGAGGAACACCAAAGCAGGTAAAGATGTCTTCATAAATGAATTCAACAACAGATTTTTAGGTATCCCTAAATAAGGATTTTTCCTCTACCCACTTGGTGACATAATCTGTACAAACCAAAATATAATTCTTCTTATGAGACATGGGTGAAATTGGTCCTACAAAATCAAGGGACCATTTCTCAAAAGTTTCTATCATAACTTGGGCATGTAAGGGAATTTCATCAGCTGATCTAGGTCTTCCTATCCTTTAACAGCTATCACAAATCCTCACATATTTGGCATCATCCTTAAAAATGCTAGGCCAATAGTAACCTAAATGTAAAACCATGACAACTTCGTAGGATTTTTGGTATCTCATCTTCTCGAACACATCTACGAATAATCAAGTATGGTCCAATATGAAAAAGGTCATGGCCAACCTAGGAATAGTTAGCGCTTTGCATGATAATTCGATGCTTTTCATGAGGTGAAAAATGAGATGGTAACTTCCTAGTAGCCAAATAATTTTCCATGTCTGCAAACCATGGGGTATTTACAGAGAGGGAAAAGAGATGTTCACCTGGAAAAATATCATCAACGAGAATATTATCACCCTCATTATTAATGCACAAAATAAAATCAGCTACTAAGTTCTCTTTTTCAGGTCGGTCAAGGACGGTGATATTGAACTCTTGTAATAACAAGAGCCACCTAGTTACTTGACCATTTGTGATGGGTTTATTCATGAGAAATCTAATGGAAGAGTGATATGTATGTACAAATACATCGTATCCTATGATATAATGGAGAAATTTATTGATGGCATGGAAAATGTCCAAGAATTTGTTTTCGGTAATTGTATAGTTTAACTTGGTAACGGACAAGTTTTTACAAAATAAATGGCATAGGGCTGTTAGTTTTATTTTTGTTCTAATACTCCTCCTATTGCAGTATCGGAGGCATTAGTGGATATGTGAAATGACAGGGCCCAATTGGGTCCCCTAAGAACTAGTGCCACAAATAATGTATCTTTTAGAGTTTCAAAGGCGGTTTGCCACTGGTCAATCCAAATAAAATCAACATCTTTTGTAAGCAATCCAAACATGGGTGCAACAATCTTTGTAAAATTCTCAATAAATCGTCGGTAGTATTTGGTATGTCCAAGAAATATTCTTACGTGTTTTTGAGTCTTTGTAGGTGGAAGTTTGACGATTACCTCAATCTTAGCAGGATCCACTTTAATCCCTTTAGATGAAACATGATGCCCTAAGACTACTCCTTCAGTCAACAACATTTTACATTTTTCATGACTTAAGGATAGATTCATTTCTTGACATCTTATAAGGACTTTCTTTAGATTATCTAGGGATTCCTGATAAGTATTTCCATATATTGTAAAATCGTCCATATACACTTCCACACAGTCATGAATGAGGTCAACAAATATCCCTAATTCTTCTCATTGAAATGTGGCAGGAGCATTACATAAACCAAATGGTAATACCCTATAAGAAAAGGTGCCCCAAGGACAAGTGAAAGTAGTCTTGTCCTAATCCTTGGGTGCTATGAGAATTTGGTTGTATCCTCCATATCCATCCAGGAAGGAAAAGTATCGCTTCCCTGACAAGGTATCGAAGACTTGTTCAATGAAGGGAAGAGGAAAATAATCTTTAAGAGTGGCCTTATTAACTTCCTAGAAGTTGACACAAATTCTCCATTTTATGATTACTTTATTTGGAACCACTACAAGTAGGGATACCCATTTACTTTCAGAGATTGGATAAATAAAACCAACATTCAATAGATTTTGTATTTCTTCTTTTATTATATCCTTTAGTTTTGGATTCATCCTTCTCTGGGGTTTCCTAATAGGTGTTACTTCTTCCTAGGTATATATGTGATGAATGCATGTGTCTGGGTGTATACCCTTCATATCGGTATATTCCCAGGAGAATGCCCATGATTGGTCTTTAAGGACATTTACTAATTGTTCTTGTTGATCTGCATCTAATTTGTTTGACTTTTCCACCTTCTTTCTAAGGTCAACAATTTTAGCTTCTAACTTACAACTTGACTCTCCCTTTTCATTTATTTGATTCTTCAATAGTTCCTCTATTCTTTTGGCTTCTTCAATTTGGGTCTTGAGATGAACAATGGTTTCAAAACTTTTGCTAATCTCATCATCTACATTCATATCTTCCTTTTCATTCTTTAGTCTTGTGATATCTTCCTCCTTTTCTTCTAATAGAGTCTTATTGTTCTCTTCTTGTTCCTTGATCATTTATTTTAACTTCAATATGTGCCTTAGAATTGTCCTAAGAAACTTCTTGGTGTTATCTAAAATATAGTTATAGTCTATATAATAATGATCACTTCTATATCTATATAAACCCTCTTCAATTTCCTTTTGAAGTTTTAATAGATTTCCTTCTATTCTTTTCATGGGATAAATGCCATCAAACTTTAAACAAACTATTTCTACATATTCTTCTTCACTTGTAGAGGAAAATTCATCATCATCATTGCAATCAAGGGTTTTTGAGTGTTCTTTACCTTCATTTGAAGTATCTTCACTTTCTTCCTTTTTGCCAACATCAACACATAATTCTTTGCCTTCATCTTCAAGATCTTCCTTTGTGCTATTATTACTTGATTCTTTATCTTCAGTTGAAATGTTTTCAAAATCACATTTAGAAATAATGCATTCAAGAGATTTTGATGATTATTTACCTTTGATGATCTTGATGGAGTGGTCTTCAATTTCTTCTTTCTCTTCCTTGCTTTGATATGTCTCCTCTAGCTTTAGCCATAGATCCTTGGCGGAAGTGCATTTTCCCATGCTCTCTTTGATAGGGCTTGAGAGTCCACTAAGAATTGTCTTGAGAGCTAATGCATCATTCTTCTTTCCTTCCCTTTGAGCTGAAAACTTTGACTTGTTCTTCAACGGAACATATCCACCGATGGTTCCCTTCCAAATAGTTGCTCCCATTGTCTTCAAATACACTCTCATCTCTATTCTCCAAGTAGAATAGTTTTCCTCATCAAGGATTGTAACTTCATCATCCATTTTTGTGTCTATGGATATCCTTCAAGCTTGTTAAGGCTTGTAGTGAAGGCCTACTCTAATTCCAATTGTTATACACACCTACCACACTTAGAGGAGGGGGGGTGAATGAGTGTGGGGCTCTTTTTCCCAAAACTTCCCTCTTGCACAAAAACTCATCAATTAGCATTCAACATTTATTCATTACCCGTTGTTGTCATTTATGACTAGTTAGATGTGAGCACATATCAGCAACATATATCAACAATATATCATCAACAAGTCATCACCACAAAGAACACAAGATGTAGGTACAATTTTGCTTTTTATTACGGACTACAATCCTTGGGGTTTATCAGCAACAACTGAATAGAGTACAACTCTGTAAGAGAACCTGCTCTATAATGCAAGACTCAACTTACACCCTAAACATCAACTGAGATGAGGAAACAATCCTCAACAGATGTCAATCTGTCAACAGGTATGCAACCTGTCAGTAGTGCAGCCCACGTGTGCACGCACCCAGACTCACTACAACCCACGTGTGCACGCACCCAGACTCACTACAACCCACGTGTGCACGTGGCCAATGTATAATGAAACAAGTGTATGTTTATGAGCAACTAGGATTTTGCTTTTCTTCACATGCTCAGATCCTCTGCAACCTGCAATCACTTTCTCTTCTGTCTTCCACTGTCCAAACTGACGCACAGCCAGTCACAACACATCCAAGCTCTCCAATAGCTTACTCATGCTCCACAACAAATCAATATGAATGTTATCTCAATCATGTATAAATAACTAGTATACCATAGCAATCATGTCACTACTGAATCACAAGAGTGTTACTCACTCCATCAACCAAATCAACCAAACTGAGCCACATCATAGAAGCCATACCAAGAATTCCCTAAGCATTCACAACACATCAAACAATAGTATCCATCAAGACAATAATGTAACCACACCAGTGTCTCAGTGATATATTTGAGGCCATAGAATGCATATGTGGAACTTGCCTCATCATCTAAGAACTTGGCACTAGCTCAAACAAAAATCTCCATGATTTTATCCACTCCATGCTCCCTGTACATAGCTAGCCCGTGTGTACACTCACCCTATACAGAGCCAGCCCACATGTACTTGCACCCTATACACAGACAACTCACGTGGACATAAGAAAATAGGGTTTTCTGTGAGTCCGAGACTTTTGTCGTCAAAATCTCCGACATTGTCGAAACTTTGATGCGTCCATAAGATCCTCCTCTCGCTCTCTTCCTCGGAATATATCTTCCATCATGCTCAAGAGATCCACACCAATAGGATGCTCTCACAAGAATCTCTTCATCAATACTCCACAAGATATTCACAAGAAGCTCTCCATTGATCCACAAAAGGATTCTTACTAAAATGTACATTTTACAAGAGGTCCTAGCTTCTTATTTATACTTTCATCTTCTAGGTCACTTAACCCATTTTTAGGT
>ML798266.1:437168-557174 GCA_009831015.1 Picea engelmannii | reverse complement strand
CATCTGATGTAGAACTCCAACTCATGGATGTTGCAGATGATATAATGACTCATGTAGTGATATGTCTGGTGTACTGGAACAAGTAATCATCATAGTCTTCTCCCTCCATCTGGGAGAACCTCTGGTTCTAGATCTCACAATGCTTTCATTCATAAGTCTCCCATACAATGTTCTTCATCACAACCTTCAGTTCTTCTGCTTGATTGCTTTTAGTGAGTTCATATCAGGCGGGTAATCTTGTGATTCTTGATACAATGACTAGTTGTTTTGGTTTCTCTTTCTTTCCTGGAATCCTCATGTTTTTCTTTAGCTCTTGGCTCCATGGAGTTTCTTATAGATTCCATGCCCTAGAGATTCCACTTATTCCTTCCATTATAGGATCACGAATCTGGATGGACAACCAGGAATACTTTAAGGCTTCTCTTCGAAGAGGTCTTCTTCTGTGGTTGAACTGAACACGTACTGTCTTTCATGGCTGCTACCATGGATATATATATATATATATATATTTCATCATCTTCAATGGATCATAGGATTAGCTCCCTCCTAATCCTTTCTTCATGTATAAGTGCATATAATCGGCTCCCTCTGTCTAACAGAGTCCATGCTTCCATCTGCATCCTTATTGTCTTCTACAATATGAAATTGGCTCTCTTGTCTAACAGAGTCCATGCTTCTGTCTTGTTGTTTTCTACAAAACATCATAAGTCTTTTTCCAATTTCCTCTCGATTGTTGACTTCTTTCTGTCTTTGCTTCTTCTAAGTCTCTTCATGATTGATTCGGCTTATCTTGCAATAGCTTCCACATGATTTGTATTTCATTCTTTCATGTGTATTATCTAATGATATCTATTTTCATCTTGTTTGTTCTTCCATAGGTATAGTTCTTCTTGGAACATATTATCTTCCAAGAGATAGATATACAAGATATGTACAAAGACGATGCAAACAAGATATGTACAGAGACGATGCAAACAAGATATGTACAAGGAATAAGAAGAGTGTTGTTACTTTTTAGAAGAAGAAGTCTCTTCCATCCTGCTTAGTCTTCTCTGTAGGTTCCCTTTCTTCGGCAGTTGATTCTTTGTGTTTCTCCTTCCTTTTCTTTAGTTCAAGACAATGATTCTTGTAGTGACCATACTTTTGACAGTTGAACCATTGTACTTTTGAAATGTCTTTCTCTTGATTTGGCTTCCTCCTTGAGCCAAACTTCCTTTTGTTCCTGAATTTCTTCAATCTTGCTATGAAGGCTTGATCATCGTACTTCATTTAGGGCTTCTCTTTTGCATTGATCCTTGATTCTTCTTGAGCACAGCAAGTCCAAAGTTCTTCAAATGTCGGATACTCCTTCCTTGTGTTCATGCTTGTGGAAAATGCATCCCACGTCTTGGGAAGACCATTGAGTACTATGTTCACCAATTCCTTCTCTGAAGTGATCTCTTCAATAGCTTGTAGTTGATCTCTTAACTGGGAGATCCTGACAAAGTATGATGTTATGTTGTCATCATCATTCATCTTCATGTCACTGAGCTCATTCTTCAGACTCATAACTTGTCCAATGTTTCTGACTGAGAAGAGATTTGTTAGGGCATCGTACATATTCTTCGATGAGTCAATATGGGAGATGTAGGGTATCAAGTGGTATTTTATAGAATCCACTATGATACTTAGGGCATTGATGTCAACATATTTGAACTTCTCCATAGTTGCAACATTCTGCGGTTCCTTCTCTTTTCCTTCTTCAAACTATGGCTTCACGATCTTTCCTTTCACGATATCCAGCACTTTATTCTTGGCAAGGATGAGGTCAATCCTTGTCTTCCATGATATGAATTTAGAGGCTCCATCTAACTTGTTCTCAGACGTCATAGAGTTAGTCATGGATGCTTTGACTTGGTCAAACCCTAGATTTGACCAGAAATTCAAACTTCACGTCTTGGCTTGCTGAGAGTATCAGGAGATGCGCTAGGCTAGAGCGCACTGATCTATCCGGAGATTAGGTCAATCCATTCACTTAAGGTGCCTCAACAAGAGGATTAGGGTTTCTGCAACTGCTCATGCTAGTAACCCTAGCGGCAGTGTCTTGGAAGTTGCTTTTGTTAGTAACCCTAGCGACAATTCCTCAGCGAGCTCAATATCCTAGCAGTTATGTTTCCTTCTATCATTTTAGACTGAATGAAGGAGGTGTGGGCCCATAACCTGTTAGAATATAGAAGATTGTTTGCTCGTTTTACCATTGACAATACCCTTGTCACCCAACCATAGGCCGAAGCCACCCTCTGAGCACCTTAACCTTGACTGAGAATTACTCTGAAAGAAAACCTTAGGCTAGATAGCCAAACAAGGTGTAGCGCATCTTCCTCCAAGGATAGTGCACCAACAACAGTTGATCAGATAGTCCAAACCCTAGCCAAGAGATAGTCCAAGCTGACATTGAAACTGGTTGTTGTAGCAGCTACACCTGCAGCTCTCCTCCACACATGTGCACCAAACTAGGAACTACAATGCGCACCAATTGCTCTCTACAATTCTGAGATGTGTCAAATGAGAACTGGCACCCTGTGTTTATAGTGGTTATGCCCGATTTGTTGGGGCTGACTTCTCCTTCTGGGTACATGTCTGTTCAGTATATTATTATTATTTTTGGTCGACTTCTTCTCTTGGAGGCTAATAACCTAATATAAATTATCTTCTTGAGCTGACAAGACTTCTAGGGTTATTAGCCAACTCATTAGGGTTTTCTTTTGCTTTCTGGAGTCTTATATTCTCATCAGGTTTACACGTGGAGGTAAATACCTCCCGCAGCTACCATAATATTAACAATGGGCTTGTAATTTGTTGGGCATTTAGTAAATATTGTGGAATTTTTGTAACTGAAATCAAATGATGCATATATGTTGTAAGGGGTGCATGATCGGTAGTACCCGACACCCTAGAGATTTTTTGGTTTAAATTTGTAAATATTAGCCATAGGCATAGGAGAGCTATATTCCCCAAGAGTTTGTTGGTCCAAAGTTGTAAAGGTTATCCATAGGAAAGGCAAGCTATATTCCCCAAGTGTTTAGTAAGCCCTCTTGAGTCAAGCCTACATGGATTAGAGTGATCATGTAGCATGTATCCCTCTTAGGCATAAAGAGTGGATGTGGAATCAAGCTGTGGAATTAACCACTAGGTAGGTACGAGGGTGGTAGGTGTACTCATACCTAAGTTTGATGGTGATCGAAGAAGTTAGATCTTCAATTAAGGGGGGGAATGTGAGATTAAGTAATCTCAGAGTGTGAGTTGGTTGGGACCAAGCTATGACTAAAGGAGTCTAATGTATTGATGAACCATGTACGTGAAAAGGATACCTAGAGAACTGGTGAGTACAACGGATGGTACCCATGTATCTCAATAGATGGATCTCTTTTTATATGGACATCAATGATCAGTTGTTTGCAGGTGCAAAAGGAAGATGAAAAAGTTCGAGCATTAATCAATTTTATGCAGGTACAAAAGAAGAAGCATTGTAATGGTTAGGGGTAAGCTGTAAAATCCCCAAGTGATTTATGATGAGGGGAAGCTAGGAAAATAAAGTAGAACATTGAAGGAAGACCAAGCATATGAAGACAGAAACTGAAGATGATGACATGACTCAGATAAATACCTAACCAAGACATGTATTTGTTAATGAGGAGACATCGCAGATCAAAGGAGCAACTTGCAGACATATTTACAAAGGCTTTATCACAAGACCAATTTGAGTATTTAAGAGAAGCATTGGGCATTGAAAATATTGATGTAATTAGTAGTAGAAATTAGGGGGGAGTGTTGGAAGAGTAATTTATCTACCTACCCACCTACCACATGACACTTCAACGATTTTCTAGAGAATTCCATTACCGCCATATCCCACCGACACTCCATCCTTCATGAATGCTCCAGAACTTCCAGACTCTTCCATACTCTCTATAAAAAGATGGTGATGTTAGCATTTCATTCAGATTGAGAAATACAATTTGTGTTTGTTATTTACTGTGTGTTATTTTTCTTCTACCCCTTCAGGATTCAATTTATTTCTGGTGTGTCTTTATTGTTTCACTTATAGACTTCTCTAGGAATTAAATGATGATAATCCTCTTTGAATGACCTATTATAAATATTCCAACAATTCATGGTTTAAAGGAATATTTTTCACTTCTTATATGAGGGTTTAAGACTGGTAAAATATTTAAAATGTTGTTCCAGTTTTGAGGTTGGAATTTTCTCATAATAATTTGAGGATTTTTTTTTGGCAGTGATGAATATTATGGGAAAAAAATATGTCCTAATAAGATGTTCCTAGTTCTTCCCCTTCTGGAGGTGACAACAATAGTGGATTCAAATCTCCATTTGGGCCTCCTGGTACTGCAGGGACTTCTTAGAAAAATAAAGGCATCAATGTCGCTTATGCAGTTCCTGAATACCCGCACGAGAGAAGAAAAAATCGAATTGTTTTTTCTTCATTTCTAGTGTTTGCACTAGAAAACCCTTAGGGTTTCAACAACAAAGGATTCTGAATTAAAGGTTAGGGTAATCAAAGTGACAATAACCTGCAAATATGAGGAAAGTGTAACGCATTGTCCTTGTACAAGGTTGTTATGGGGTTGTGGGCAGTATGGATGTCTGCAAAGCAGGAATGGGCATTATTTCCTCACTTCTAAAGGAAACAATCAAAGAGGCACCATTGCTTCTTTGTTGTATCGTGTCATCTGTGGATTGTCATAAAGAATGTCACTAGCATACCTTTTATCTTTCCTTCGTCTAAAAACATCGCTTCAAATTCGTGGACATTGTGTTCTGCATGAAATAGTGTCATCATTGAAGTTTTGAAGGAAATATAGCCACCCCCTAAACTTGTCAATGCACAGAATCTGCATCTTGAGGTCAAGGTCGCACGTGAGGGATTCCAATTGAAGGGGGAAGGCGCCCAGCTAAGTCCCCAGTTCCTATTTTCACCAAGTAAATATTTTTAACAATTCCAAAATCCTTCATCCAATAATGGCCATGGATTCATGAGCTCTCAAAATGGTAGAAAACCCTATATGGTCATTCCAACCATTAAAGATATTGTTACATACCAGTTTTTGAGGAGATTCCAACAAGGGTCTACAACCTACGAGAAAGATGATTGGTATATCTACTAAGGCCGTTTTGAAATGAAAATTCCACACAATGTCCTCTGTTGATCTACTAAAACCACTGCAAAATGAAAATGCATGAAAATATTTTTCCTTTTTTAGATCTTTGATTGTTTTTATTAAAAGTAAATGATGGTCCTACTCATGTTAGATATTTATTTGTTTGGATTGTAGGATCCTAAGATCCCTCTAAAGCACCATGCTCTAGCGTTCATTTGTGGGTGGGGGGAAGCTACTGGAAAATTTCTTAGTTAACAAAGAAAGATTCTCCATAGATAAACAATAAACAGAGTATGTAATAATCAATGTTGGGTACAATTTCTAAGTCTAGAATCCTTCAAAGTATATTTGAGTGACGGGATTGAAGAAAAAAAAACACTTACAAAGATTGTAAATGACTGACTTGAAGGTGTTGCCATTGCTCGATCTAGTTATTGTTTATTTGATATTAGTTCTTCGCATTGCTATTTTTGTTGTAGGCTTATCCAACACCACTCTAAGTGGAGGAGGCTTGATCATCTATTGTCCAGATCAATGGCCAAAAGGGAATAGAGGGGCAGAGAGTCTGGACGCTAAGCAAAAGGGGAAAATGAAGCTAGAAGCAAGGAGGAAATTGATGGTCCTCATTATTGTACATTCTAAAGGCTCATATTTGACATATTTTTCCACCACAGAATAACTTAATGTTTTCTTTTGACCATATTTAATAGTTAGTCATGGGTATTTTGTATGTTGCTTAATGAATGTATGATTGAGGTGGATTTTTATGTATAATATACCTTTTTGCACTAATTTTTTTTTTGGAAAAAGACATGTGTTCCACCAACCAGGTTGAATTGTAGGATTCAAGGCCGCCAACCTCCTAGAAATAGGGGATTTTGTCCCCTCGAATGAGCTATCAGCCAAAGATCAAGGGAAATTGTCTACACCTACCTCCAAGAGCACTCCTTGTGCATTTATGACCACTTCTAATCAACAACAGTTCAAAAATACAGATGTAAAGGGTTTATATATCTCATTTACTCATCACTCTCCTTGATTTAGGAAGGGAGATCAAACTCACTAGTTATATATAGGCCTCTAGTCTAAGACAGGGATAACAAATTTTTGGAGAAGCATTGTATGGAGACGTTCTGCAAGACTTTTTGTTGAAGACTAAGAACTTTGATGTTCCTGATGTACTGTTGATATTTATGAAATAAAATGGTTTTGTCTTCCATCCATTAAAGTTCATTTTTAGTTCCTTGTGTTTCTTAGGTAGGGCTCATCCAAGGGGCTCAAGGAACCTTTTTAATATTTTTATAGTTTTCATGCATATTAGTCATTGCATATATAGTGTTTCATTCTCTATTGAAGTTAGATTTATCTTTGCATGATAAATTTCCATTTATGTTAAGATTTCAACTAACTAGCCAGTTGTAGCAGCATCCTGTAGAAATGTTCAATAATCTTTTGGAGCACTCCTAGGTGCCTCCCAAGGCTAACAACCATAGATTCACTTCATTTATTGTATACTCTATATTTTTCAATGCTTTTAAAGACTTGCACTACATTTTCAGACTTCATTTTGCTTCATGTAGGAGTATCCTATAGAAATTGCACAGATCCTGTAGAAATGCACAGTTCCTGTAGAAATCTCTTATAGGTCTTTTTTAGCTTCATATTTTGACTTAGTGTAATATTATTTTATTGCAATCATCAACAAACAATAAAATCACATTAAGTGGTTAGATTTCTTTGCTCATGCATTAGTGTAGTTTCATTTCCATTACAGTTTTTCTGTCATAATTTGCAGCTTTTACTTCTATCACAGTTATTTGTCATAACTTCGTATTCGATTCATCTTTTGCTTCAGTTGAACTTTCTTGATTCAATAATATTTGATGCAGTATAATAATTTATTTTCATGCACTTTAGATCAGTTGTACTTTCAAATTGGTGCATTTCCTTCAAAGCAATTAGTTCATAATTGTTTTATGTCATTTGATTTCCTGCACATTTTTAGCCTTTGATCATTTTCAACCCTCTGCTATCAACAATTGCATACTGCACATACAATGCATAGAACCTCTTATGTTTGTACTAACCTCAGGTTGATAAGTAAAGTAGGATACCAAGGGTACAGTAAATAATTGTTTAAGCATAGAGGGGCTTCTGCAGTGAAACATATTAGATATTATTTTCGGGATTAACTGTGTAGTGTAAGTCATTCATCTATGACCCATATCCATGAGTATTAGTCGCAACTGACAAATAATTCTCATGATTTGAATAGTCCACTTAGCACTCATTGCATTGGGTGATGCTCACAGGGGTGAAGAAATGGGATTGAAACCAACGAAATGAATCACATAGCATCCATCATCACTTCTGGGGCTTGCACCCGGTAACCAGGACTTCCCAGGTGGTCACCCATCCCAAGACACCTCTGGCTCAAGCGCGCTTAACTGTGGATTTTTCGCCACAATCAAGCCCACTTAGATTTCTACCCCATTTGAAAAACCTTAGCAAGTATTGCGCTTTACGAACTACCCAGTTACAACTCCCTTCACTCTTATTATTTAAGCATAGAGGGGCTTCCGCAATGCAACATATTAGATATTATTTTCGGGATTAATTGTGTAGTGTAATTCATTCATCTATGACCCATATCCATGATTATTAGTCGCAACTGGCCAATATTTGTTGTTATTCCTGGGACCATCACTTTTCTGCGTCGTTTTCAGGGAGGTGCTAAAGTTTGCATGTCCTTTTCTCTTTCTTTGTTTTCTTTTGTGTGACTTGGAGGAGTAAAAAGGATACCTCATTCACAAGGCCAACCTCACTATGGAGTTTGTTAGAAAAATAGGACCGTGGAGCAATAAAATAAAACAAATGCGGAAACAAAACGCAGAAGATACACAATACAATAGAGACACAGATTTACGTGGTTCACCCAGTGTGGGCTACGTCCACCAGAGAAATTGCCAAGTCCTTCCTTTATTATTATCCAGCAAATGAAGGGATACAACCTACAGCAAAACCCGCTGTAACTTCCTCTTATTTCTCTCACAGTCTCCTCTCTCAGAATACAATGCTCACCATAATCAATAGCCGCAATATGTTTCCCTCATAACAGAGGGTTGCCTTCTAGAGTGAAAAAACCCTAACATAATTTCTATCGTTAGATCTGTGATCTTATAATGAATGGTCAAGATTTATAATGAAATTACAATATACATTTACAAGGCAATTTTTCCTTCAGGGGCTTCCCCCATGAACCCCCCGGACCCCGCAGAGGGAATACCCCCCCGCGTGGAAGAGTGTACATACTTCTGGGGTGTAAAGTCTTCATGGGGTATAAACATGGCTGAAGGCAAGGACCTCTGAATCAGGAACATAATCAGGCTCCACAACCAACATAGTTTTCTATAGTGTAACTTCCCAAGTGCTTTCACTTCATGAGAGTATTCATAGCTCCTTATCACACTTTCTTTTTTTCATTAAAAATCAATAAAAATAAAAATATGTTTTCACTTTCTTTTGATTTCATGAATGACTAGACCTAGATATAGGAAAGGAAATTTGTTACCAAAATAACCCCACCACAAAAATAGGTCCAAGAATCCATAGATTGGTCCTGAAACATTAGAAACTTTCTTGGGAAAGGAAGCTAGAGAATTTGATAATATTTCATAAGAGAGTCATTCCACACCTCGTGTCATGGATGGTGAAGAAGAAATATTTGAGTTCCCTATTCGTGAATCTGATGGAAAAGCCAAGATGAAAAATATTAATCCTTCTTCTTTACCTCATTTTCATGGACTTGACTCTGAAGATCCTGATATTTTCTTGTTTGAGTTTGCAGTTATATGCAAGACATATGATTACTCCACTGATGAAAAAAACCTAAAACTTTGTCTTTCTACCTTGAAGGATTCAACTCTAAGATGGTTTATGAGTTTGGGGGGAAATAGTATCACAACTTGGGATCAAATGAAAAACACCTTCAGTGAAATATACAAAGACTATTGTAGAGCAAGATATCCAAGGGATGATATTTTCAGAATGACACAAGGACCTAATGAATATCTAGAAGACTTTGAAGAGAGATTTCAACTAAGCTACAAAAGAGCTCAAAATTGCACTCTGGACGAAGATTCACTCAAGCTTGTCTTACTCAGAGGAGTAAATGAAGATCTGATAGAAACATTGAATCTCCTATCCAATGGAGATATCTACCATTTGGACTATGATGATATCAAAATAATATTCAAGAACCATTCAAGGTCTTCTAAAAAGAAAGGTAGAAGCAATAGAGGTTTGATCTCTCCATATTCTAACCCAACAACTCATATAAAGCATGAATTAAGAGGATTAATAGAAGATATGAAGACTAATATTTTACACTCTTTAGCCATGCAAATGGATACAATGCAGATCAAGAAGAAACATGAGGAAGAAGATAATGCATTGGTTGTCTATTGTTCCAAATGCACTAAAAAGAATCCTAGAAATGAGTTCCCTTTAGACCTTATATATGTTTCTGGAATTTGTGAAGAAAATCATCCAACTAACAAATGACCTTCTTTGTCAAGTTTGAAAGTTATATTTTGAGGATCATAAGAGAATGTGGATTCACTATACTTCATCAATCAAAGGAGGCATGGAGCACCATGACCTTTCCAAACGGGTTTGAACTTCAATCCTGCTTAAAATTTTAATGCATATAATTCTCTAGTTCCTCCTTAACCATGTTATAGCCCATCACCTTGGACTAATCCAAACCCTTAGCAATACTAGGGACCTCCAATTCCTCCTCCACGCCAATATTTTCTTAGCATGCCACAAAGTCAGTGGAATCAACCATCACAAGGATGGAGGCCACAAAATTTCCAACAAACTACATTATTGCCTCCTCCTCCTCCTCCTTAAAACAACACTACTCCAAGTAGTGTTCCTCCTAATAAACCTCAGATACCTGCTCAACCTACTCCAAATCCTAACAATAATAAAGTACAACATGTATACAACAATGATACAACTTATCATACTTATTTTGTGGAATTAGAAGGGATAAATCTCAGATCAGGAAAAATATTGCAACAATAACCAAAGCTCATAGAAAATGAAGAATCTGAGAAAGAAAACATTACCTCACCTCAACTACAAGCCCCTCCTTACCCTAAAATATTACAAGAAATAAAAAAGTATACATCTGAGGAAGAATAACTTTTAGGGGAGCTTAAAGATTTGTGCATAAAGATAACTCTCTTACAAGATCTTAAGGATGTGCCCATTTTCAATAAGTATATCAAGGAAGAATGTATTAGAAGACCAGGGAGAAGAAGGAAAGATACTACAACCATAAATGTTGTAGGACAACTAGTTGACCTTATGCTTGGGAAGTTAATTGTACCTAGATACTTGGATCCATGGAGTCCTTTAGTAAGTGTCCATATTAAAAACACCCTGATACAAAATACTCTTATTGATCTAAGAGATACAATCAATGTTATGACTAGAGATACCATGATGAAAATCAACCTTCAGGGATTTTTGAGAAACACCCCAACTATCCTACAACTTGTAGATAGATCCGCAGTCAAACCTGAAGGCATGTTGGAAGATATCATAATTTCCATTGACTCATGGGAGTACCCTACTGACTTCCTATTTCTTCAACCCAAGTCTTAGTCCAATGAATATCCTCTCATTTTTGGAAGGCCATGGTTGGCCACAACATATGCATACATTGGTTGTAGAGCAAGAAATATGGCCATTACTGATGACCTTTCCCAAAAACAAATTGATTGTATCCCCTTGCCCAACCTTTGATAACTAAAAATACACTTATGTGAGTGGAAGAGGAAGAGGAAGAAGACTTGACACAAAAAAATCCATGCCCCATTTACATAATTCACACTTCCTTGGTTGATAGTACAATTGATGAGGAAACTTTCCTTGAAAAAATTTTGCAAAATCAATATCTGGAATATGTGACAATAGAAGGGATAAATGATGATAATGGATCTGAAGTATGTGCAAAAAATAACACTGAATTATGGACATATATATTTATTGTTGAGATAGAATATCCAATTGTCAAAACCATAGAAATTATCCCTACAAAAACACTCAAAATCAGCAACAAACTCACTAGTCAGCAGGAACAAAAATTGTTAGATGTACTGAAAATAAATATTGAATCTTTTGCATGGGATTATAAAGACATGAAAGGAATCCATCCTTCTATTTTTACCCATCACATTTATATCAAAGAGAAATGCAAACTTGTTAGGTAGCCACAAAGAAGGACGAACCCTGCAATGAAAAACATAGTTAAGAAAGAACTCCAAAAGTTGTTCGATGTCAGATTCATATATCCTATATCAGACAATGAATGGCTCTCCCCTTTAGTTATTGTCCCAAAGAATAATGGAAAATCGAGGATATGTGTGAATTATTGGGAATTGAACAAGGCTACCAAAAAAGACCATTTTCCCCTACCTTTTATTGACCAAGTTTTGGATGTCTTGGTTGGGAAGAAATATTTTTCCTTTTTGTATTGTTTTAGTGGATACAATCAAATCTAGATCGGTCCTAAGGATCAGGACAAGACCACCTTTACATTCCCATGGGGTACATTTTCATATAGAGTCTTACCTTTTGGCTTATGTAATTCCCCTGCTAATTTTCAAAGAGAAATTTTCAACATCTTTTCAGAGCTCATCCATGATGAAATTGAAATCTATATGGATGAATTTACCCCCTATGGAAATTCACTTGATGAAGCCTTGGAAAATCTAGATAAGGTTCTCCAAATATGTAGAGAAATGAATCTATCTGCTAGCAATGAAAAATGTAATATGATGATGAATTAAGGGATTGTTTTAGGACATCACCTGTCCTCCAGAGGGATTGAAGTAGATAAAGAAAAGATAAAAATTATCACCTTACTTCCTAACCCTTTGAAAACAAAAGATGTAAGAAGCTTTATTGGACATGCATGATATTACAGGAGGTTTATTAAGGATTTTAGTAAAATAGTGTCTCCCTTGTTTACCTTGTTGACTAAAGATATGGAATATTGTTGGACTCTGAATTGTCAACAAGATTTTGAAACAATCAAGGCAACACTCACAATTTCCCATGTTTTACAAGGTCCCAATTGGAGTCTTCTATATCACATTCACACCGATGCATCAGAAAATTATGTAGGAATAGTCTTAGGACATTATGAAGACAATAAACCTTATGAAATTTACTTCAGAAGTAAGAATTTAGTTGGTGCAGAACTGAATTATACTGTTAAAAAAAAAGAACTTTTACCAGTGGTTCATGCTCTTAATAAATTCATACATTATGTGACATGATATAAAGTTTTTGTACATAAAGATCATGCTTCCATTAGATACTTGATGAATAAATCTAACATTAATGGTAGGATGATTAGATGGTTTCTTTTATTACAACAGTTTGATCTAACAATTCTTGATAATCCTGGAAAACAGAATGTAGTTGCAGATTTATTGTCTAGATTGACCATTCCTACTAAAGAAGTCACAATTTATGACCAATTCCCAAATGAGCACCTATTTTCCATATCATTACAATCCCAATGGTTTTTTAATATAGAAAATTACCTTATAACAAGAAATTTTCCTCAACATTTCTCCTACAGGGAGAGATGCAAAATTGTCAGGAAAAGTTCAACATACACTTCGGTTGCAGGCTATTTATTCAAATTATGTCCAGATCAAATTTTGAGGAGATGCATAATGGAAGGTGAGGTGCATGATATATTTCATTATTTCCATGATGAACCATGAGGAGGCCATTATGCATCCAAGAGGACAGCTTATAAGATATTACAAGTTGGATATTATTGGCCAACCCTACATAGAGATGCTCAGCAATATACTTCACATTGTGATGAATGTCAAAGAATGGGGAAACCAACAAAGTGAAATTAAATGCCTTTATATCCCCAAGTATCATTAGAACCATTTGGAAAATGGGGCATGGACTTTATAGGCCCAATTGATCCTCCATCAAGACATAAGAAGAAAATTTTGGTATGTATAGACTATCTGACAAAGTAAGATGAAGTAAATTCCATGAAGGATGCCACAGAATCAAATGTAGAAACATTCCTCCAAGAATGCATATTTTCAAGGTTTGGTTATCCAAGGGAGATATTCAAGGATCAAGGACCCCAATTTACATCAAGGCTTGTTGAAGAAATCATGAGGGAAAAAAACATTCGTCACAGAAAGTCAGCACCCTACCATCCTCAAGAAAATGGGAAAGTTGAAGTCACAAACAAAGAGCTAGAAAACATCCTCACTAAAGCAATGAGAAGGAATAGGAAAGCTTGGTCAAAGAATCTAACTGAATCATTCTAGGCATACAAGATTACAAGGAAAACTACAACATGGCTTACTCCTTTATAATTAGTTTATGGCAAGAAATTCATGCTTCCTATTGAATTTGAATATCATACATTGAGAACACTTGTTGAATTAGACATGAATTTGCAGTCAGCACAAAAAGAAATATTGAGCCAATTGAATGCATTAGATGAGTACATGATGCAATCCCTCTTCAACATTGAAGTGGTGCAGCAGAAAAGAAAGGATTGGAATGACAAGAAGATTAAGTACAGGAAGTTCAAAGAAGGGGATCGGGCTCTGCTATATGACTCAAGGTTTCGGGATTTCAAGGGAAAGTTGATGAAAAGGTGTCTAGGGCCCCTACATCATTGAAATATGTCATGATAATGGATAAATAAAGATAATAACAATTGATGAAGAAGGAATACCACTACTAGTGAATGGATTCAGATTAAAGACCTACAATAAGCCTCTGACAAAAGAAGAATTCACAGAAACAGTGAGGAAACATAATCTGGATGTGATTGATAGCAATCATATTATCAATACATTCCCATAATGAAGAAAACAAAGAAAAAATAAAAATCCTGGATGAAAACCTCCTAGAGACATCTAGGACAGATTTGAGGGTGAAAACCTCCACTAGAGGAAGTCTCAGATCTAAAGAATAAATGAATAACCTCATAAGGAAAAATTATTAGAAGATTGATGAGGAAATACAGTAGTGAAAACCAAATATGGCACTTATGCCTTGAGAAAAAAAGAGAAAAATAAAAAATAAAAGAAAAGAAAAGAATTTTTCTACTAATATTTTGTTTTTGCAGGTACCAGGGACTTCATTACTGCAACCATTTGCATTGAGAAAAATCAACAATCAACATCACCTTCAATAAGTATAGTAAGCATTTCCATATCCATACATATCATTTTTCATTATTCCCATATTTGTACCATATCCTATCATAATAATCCATACTCTTCATACATACCATACATACCACTTTCCATATCCAATACATCTCACTTTACATTTTTTTCAAAGAAAATAGCCTATACGAAGACAAACCACCTCAAGCCACCTGCAACAAGAATATTAATGTGCATGCAAAAGGTAAATAAGGTAACATAACTATCTACCCTATCTACATTTAGTTAAACGTCATACATCCATATATATGCTTATTTTATATGGTCGAGCATTCATAAACTCTAAAGGGTGGTGAAAATGAGGACATTTACATCTTGTCAGTGGGGGGTGGCATAATTCATGCCAAATTTGAATTGGCATGTGGTGATTGAATGGTTCAAGTGGAGGTTTACTTCCTTGAGTGAGAAAAGGAGCGAAATAGGGAATCATGAATACAAGTCGATTTCTATTGTATTGCTATGACAAGACAACAGTCATGTCCACGATTTAAGGGTATAACTCGGAGTTAGAAGAATCAAAGCACCATTTAGAGTTTGAAGAGGAAGAGTGAATCTAGTTGGGTGGAATCGAGAATCTGAGCTCGCAGGGAAAGAGGGAAAGAAAAATAATCAGCTAGAGGATGCAGCAAGAGAAGAATTTGTAACAGACTGCAGGTAACCATGAAACCCTAGACAGAGAATTATCGCTTCGATCTCAAATATTTTTTTCATTCATTCCATTTTTTTTTGTGTTTTGACACATGGTCGCTTCCAAAAAGTTCCATTGTCATTAAACAACAAGTAATACATACCCAATTTTTTTCCCACAAGTTACAGTCATGTAGACTCTGTTCTAAAATTGAACCAACATCCCATGAGTTAAGGTCTCTTAGTCCAACAAATTGTTGATACTGTGGTTGAACCCTCTCGACACTAAAACTTATTCAGCCTTCTTTGAAATTACATCCTGTAGAATTTTTTGTTTACACAGTTCCTGTAGAAATATGTTTCTATAGGAACGACTTCAGAAAGGTTTATCGACTAAGAATTTTTTATATAAAATCCCTCATCTCGCCTTTTTATTTTCAAGAACAACCTTTTGTTGAATTTCTTGAACACCTACTCACCTAAAGACCAAGCCCAGTTATCACACCCTCTTAGAAGCAAGGCAATCTAAATATTCTACAGGAATCCTTCAGTCAGGCTTCCTCCTCACAAACCATCCTAACAAAGAATTATGGGAGCAGGATTTAAGATAAGGGAACTAACAGAGCCTTCTGGGGTTTATGGAAACCCTAAGATAGTGGAAAGTTTTCAAAAATGTGAGTGGTTGGGTTACTTAAATAGACTAAGGGGGTTTTATGATGAGGTGTCCACGGATTTTGCCTAGAATTTCCAGAGCATACGAGATAAGAAATATGTGACTATAATCAAGGAGTTAACCATCAGGATCAATAAAGCCTCCATCAACAAATTTTCTAGTTTACCTTTAGGAAATCCTTGGGACAAAGAAGAAAGATAGGAAGCCATTAAATCCAAGAAGGCATTCTTCCTCCATAATGAGAAACCTGATATAATGGATATTGGATATATTCCTTGCCTTATAGCTTGAGAATGAGAGAGCCTCACTCTCCAAACACATTGCAGCATTCCCTCCTAAAAAATTGATGGTATAAGGAAAATCTAAGAAGAATGAGAACTAATTGGATTGGGCTAAGGATGAGCCCTCAACTCCCTCTCCCTATAAATCCTATGGCTGACCTCAAACCAGAAAAGGAAGAAGAAGAATGGGACAACATTTTGAAGGATAAGGGGTACCATGATCAGCAAGTTGTCACCAAGTATATAGCTTGGGATATGAGAGAGGAATTCAACAAACAACAGCAGGAACAACAAGATAATGTTGATAGACGGCATGATAATGAACAACTACACTTTGTTGAGCAGCAACAGGGAATTGAGCGAAAACGGAATGATAGACAATAGAGGAACAATGAATAGCATCAGCAACAGTGAGATCAAAGAGACCATTTTTGGTTGTAGAAGGGTGTGCAAGAGTTCAGTTGGGGGGTGATGATGAGCCTCATTATTATGCATTCTTGTTGAGACCTAAGTCTGCACCCCTACCGCTCCTCTCTCATTTCACTATACCTTCATCAAAATCATTCCTCTTATGGTTGGTTAAGTTGGTTTCCCATTATTAAATGACTCAATTTTTTATCATTATCTTTCTTGATTGATTCTTTGCACCAATTATTTTTGTTTTCTTGAAGGATAATTGCATGTCATGTTTGGGTTCAAAATACTTTTCATCGTGTTTACCATTGATTGAGTGTTCAAAAGGTCGACCAATTCCTTTATATGCACAGGAATCATCCAAAAATAAATACGCATCAATCCATTTTGGGCTTAGCTTATAACAGACATATTTAAATTGTTGACGATTGAGATCCGATAGTAAATTAAGATCGTCGGCTATTGTGCATTCAAAGTTTCAAAACTGTGGAAGGTTTAACCACAAATCATATGAAGTTTCACTCTGGAACATTTTCACTCCGGGATATTTCAATCCAAAATAAGCACAAATCTCCGAAGTGTCGGAGCTCCGAAGCCCCGAAGCCCTGAAGTGTCAAAGTGTAGAAGCATCAGAGCCCCTTTCTCATAATTTCTTCTTCATCTGACGTGTCATATGCCACCTATCGATTGATTCCAGATGAAACATGGCACTCATTTCAGGTTACATGTTTCACTCTCTTTTTATGACACATCATTGATTGTGACAACTTGTCGCCACGTCACTCTAGGAGATCGTCACTCTGTAAAATTTCAATTCAGAGAAAACACAGTTCCCTAGAGCTCTGAAGTGCCAAAACATTAAAGGATTAAAGTATCCTAATATCCGGTGAATTTTCTTAAGTGATAAGCATTGGTTAATGACTTCGCAAGTTCAGTCATTTGGGAGATATTTATATTCTTCATTCAAAAGCTCTCGAATTTTGAATTATCGAAGTGGCTTATCCTCATTAACAAACCACAACCAGTCCATCACTAATCAAGACAAGAAGAAAGGGTTGATTACGATCAAGACGAAGGAGTGTTTGAAGAAGTTTCCAACACACCCAGTTGTCTCCCAGTGGCCTCCAACAACACGCATGGATACTGATGCAGGAGCATCTCAAGCAAGCTAGCGTGGAAGCAAAAGACAGCTGGACAAGCGCCCAGCAAAAATTTTGAAATTGTCTTGAAGTTAATGCGCCAATCTTAAATGAGATAATTAAGAAGGAGCGCACTTGTAAAATGTAAATGGACCTTGAGCAATCCGCTCTCATCCTTAGTAGGTGGAAGGAATTTATAGTAGTTAATGCAAGTAGATAGAATTGAATGTTAGATTAGACAGTTTTAGAGCGCAAGAGAGAAACAGGATATAGACACCCTCATTGTGTATTGTAACAAGAGTGTGAGATGCATGAGATTATGCCAATTGAGAGCATAGAAGAGAAGCAGAGAACTATATAGCCGAATTCCATGTACAGGCGTTCTGAATTAATACAAGAAGGTTTTGATTCAGACTCATGGTGTTCAAATATTCTCTATGTATGCATCTTTAAATGTTATGCTCATGGTTATTTTATTCTTTCTATTGTACATTTGCTTTTATGCTATGTATGAATGATTTCTTGTTGAATGTCTGAAATCTGAGAGAGAGAGAGAGAGAGAGAGTAAGGAAAATGAGTTTCAATTATTTCTCTATCTGAGCAAGAGTTCCTGCAAGGAGTGTAGTTGAATTGTCCACAAGGAATGCATTGACAAAGGGTTCATAGGTTTGTCTCTGAAAGCTCAGACTAGATAGCTTTTGTTCTCATTCCCAGAGAAGTGCAGTCAGGCACTGGAGCCGTGCAAGGAGTGCGCAGGCCAAGTAAAGTCTCAGAGTTGTGAACCTGAGCAAAGTATTGAGAGATTACTACTGCAGGTGTGCGCAAAGTCGAAAAGAGTTTAGACTTGGAAGTGTTTGAAGGTCTATCGCAAGGAGTGCGAGCAGGAGTTTTCTAAAAGACTCAGAGTTGGAGAAAGATCAGAAGAATTTTAACCTTCGAAGGAGTCGAAGGAAGGTAAGAGGCCAAGGGCTTTGAAGAATCGAAGGGAGGCATAGCGACGTGGGACCACAGGAGGACAAGTTCCGCGGAGAGAGATACCTTGTTTAGTTTGTGCAAAGGTTCTCATAGGAAGAACGGACGGTCGTAATTCTCTGTGGAGAATTCGCGAAGTCCCGTGAGCCGTCAGATATCACAAACGAGCAGGGGAGATATGGAGAGTATTCCCAAAGGTTCTAAGCTCAGGAGGAGTAGAGCCGTAGATCCAAGTCACAGGATTCGTTGGATTTACCCGTGAACTTCTATTTCAGGTTTTCACGAGTGGAAGTCCCGAAATATTTGCAACGGGAATCGCAAAATCACGAAACGTGAAGTCCCAAAGGCTAAAAGGATTGTGTGGGCCACAGAATCTACAGGGTGGACAGGTGGCACACTATCAACACGGAATCAAACTCCGTTGACCATTTCAGGGTTTTTTGGGGTAAAAGACCCGAGTTCCTTGCATTAGGATTCACGATATCGCGAAGTCCGAAGTCCCGATAGAGTAAAGGGGCATTGAAAGGTCAACCTTACGGACGCATCGATGTTTCGGCAAATCGGGTTTCAGGAATCGAGGGAACGAGTCGCTTGACATCGTAAACGTTGAAATCACGATAAGGAGAAATCTGAAACAGGGAGAGAAAGGGTCAGCGTTGACTGTCTTTGGGTCTCGGAATCTGAGAGATAAGATGCTTGACCACTGGATTCGTAGAAGTGCGAAGTCCGATCTCCCAAATTAAAGGGGGAATTTCTTGAAGTTGATTGTGGGTGCAGATTTCCTGAAAGGGAAATAGAGGAGTCATTTCCAAGGACTCTTCGGGCCAGTGAAAGAGGAAAGATCCTGTGTACGTAACCTTTCGGCCTGCAGGTTGAGGAGGGTTGCGTCAAGTTTGGTATCAGAGCTCAGAAGGGTTTCTTTGCTTTCTGTAGCATGGAAAAGGAGAATTCACCATGCCACCAAGGAGAAGGGACAAGCAAACACCCAATCATTCAGTGGACAGAGAAATACTGAGAAGAAGGGGTAGACAAATGACTGATCCAACCATGGAGAGAGAGATGCGTGATCTACAGACTTGAGGACATGGAGACAACACAGAGGCGTACAGTCAGTGTTGGGGATCTTAGTGATTTTGAAAGTGAAATTGAGACTGAACATGAAGAAGAAGTTGCAGCAAAAGATGCAGCAAACGAACGTTTGATTAGGGCTATTGCAAGAATGGGTGCAAGAGCGAAAATGGGCATTCTAGTTTATGAGGGAAACTTGGATGTAGAGGAGCTTCTAGACTAGATTAGAGCTTTGGACACATACTTTGACTATGAATATGTCGAAGAGGACAAGAAGGTCAAACATGTTGTCATGAGATTAAAGGGACATGCAGCATTGTGGTGGGATGAGCTACAAGCTGACAGACGCTGCAAAGGCAAGCAGAAGATCAAAAGTTGGGATAGGATGATTGCGAAGATGAAGGAGAAATTCATCCCCAGATATTATCAGATTACTCTGTTTCGAAGAATGAAAAACTTGAGACAGAAGCTAATGACAGTAAAAGAATACACTAAAGAATTCTACAGGTTGAACATCAGGGCAGGTCATCGAGAGAGCGATGATGAAAAGGTTGCCAGATACATGAATGGCCTGAGATACGACATTCAATATGAGATGAGCATGATGACCATCCAAACGGTGGAAGATGATTATCATATGGCTCTAAAAGCTTAAGAGAAGTTGAGCCGAAAGCAGGGTCAAAGAGGTCGGGGCAGAAGTCAACCCAGAGGCAAATCAGTTGCCCACGATAAAAATCAGAAACCCAAGGAGGATTGGAAGAAACCTCAGACTCGAAATGAGAGAGGTGGAAGCTCACAGTGAGGGAAATATGTTGAACAGCGAGGGCATCATACTGAACAGAGAGGAGATTATGCTGATAATAATATTTTTCCTCGTACCAGAGGTAGAGGAAGAGGAAGAGGTGGAGTAATAACATGCTTCACATGTGGAAAGAATGGGCACAAGTCTTATGAGTGTCCAGATAAAAAGAAAGAGAGTGGTGAAACTCACATCACCGAATCACAGAGGTGAGATGTTGAGGTAGAAGATGTTGAAGGCGGAAGATCGTTGATGATGCAAAAAGTTCTTTTGACACCAGAGAAGGAGGTGGAGAGTTCAGTCCAAAGAACCAGACTTTTTCAGACTTCTTGCAAGACCAAGGATAGGGTATGCAAGGTCATTGTGGATAGTGGTAGCACAGATAATCTCATTTCTACAGAGATGGTAGAAAAGCTGGAGCTGGAGACGATTGATCATCCAAGTCCATACAGAGTTTCGTGGCTACAAAAAGGACATCAAGTAACTGTCACTAAATAGTGTTTAGTTGAATTTAAGATAGGAGGATATAATGACAAGATATTATGTGATGTTATTCATATGGATGTTTGTCATCTATTGTTGGGTAGATCGTGGCAATATGACAGGAATGTGATTCATGATGGGAGAACGAACACATACACCCTAGAGAAGAATGAGAGGACTCACATGTTGCTTCCAATCAAGGATAAGGAGGTGAAGCCTGAAGTAAGCAACACTGTACTTCTCATGATTGGGAAGGAACTTCTTACAGAGGTCAAGAAGAAGGAAGAACCGCAATTTATTGTGGTCAGGAAATCGAAGATTGTTTTGACCAGCACAAGGGTGGATGATTTACCAGAAGAAATTCAGGAACTACTGGAAGAGTTCATTGACATAATAGTGGATGAACTACCTCATTCGTTGCCACCGATCAGAAGTGTGAGTCATCATATTGATATCATACCAGGAGCCAGTTTGCAAAACAAAGCCGCATACAGATTGACGTCGCAAGAGAATGAAGAGGTCAAAAGACAAGTCCAGGATTTTTTGGACAAAGGTTTGGTCAGAGAAAGCTTGAGTCCGTGTGTTGTTCCAACAGTACTCAGTCCGAAGAAAGACGCAGGCTGGAGGATGTGTACTGACTCTAGGGCGATCAACAAGATAACCATCAGGTGCAGATTTCCATTACAAAGGATGGATGATCTGATGGATTGCTTGAGTGGAGCAAAATTCTTTTCAAAGATTGATTTGAAAAGCGCTTATCATCAAATCCGCATGAGGAAGGTGATGAATGGAAGACAACATTCAAAACCAACAAAGGGTTGTATGAATGGCTTGTTATGTCGTTTGGCTTAACAAATGTGTCGAGTACCTCCATGATATTGATGAACAAAGTCCTGAGGGAGTTCATCGGAAAATTTGTTATCGTATATCTGGATGACATACTGATTTTCAGTAAAACAGTGGCAAAGCATCTGAAACATTTGGCTACAATGATGCAAAGGTTACAGCAGGAGAAGTTGTTGATAAACATGAAGAAATCCTCATTCATGAAGACAGAGCTCATTTACTTGGGATTTGTTATTTCTGTAGATGAGTTGAGGATGGATCCAGATAAGGTGGAGGTAATCAAGAATTGGCCATCGTCGAAGAATATTTTTGAAGTGAGAAGTTTTCACGGATTGGCTAGTTTCTACCGAAAGTTCATTAGAAATTTCAATGGAATTATTGCATCGATGATGGACACAGTGAAGAGACATAAATATTTTCACCGGACAGAAGAAGCTGAGAAGAGTTTTAATGTGTTAAAGAGGAAGATCGCGGAACAACCAATTCTGGTGTTGCCTGATTTCCAAAAGACATTTCAAGTGAAATGTGATGCAAGTGGGTTTGCAATCGGGGCAGTCTTGAGTCAAGAAGACAAGCCAATAGCATACTTCAGCGAGAATCTGAATGAAGTGAAAGTGAAATACTCCACTTATGATAAGGAATTATATGCTATCATTCAGTCATTGAAGAAATGGAGACATTACTTGATCCCGAAGGAGTTTGTCTTATACAGTGACAATCATGCAGTGCAGTTTGTGACTCAACAGGAGAAGTTGAATCAGAGACATGTTAAATGGGTAGAATATATGCAGAACTTTACTTTTGTGATTAAACATATTTCTGGTACTGCTAACAAAGTTGTTGATGCTTTGAGCAGGAAGTGTTTGTTATTGCAGGAGTTCAGAGTCAAAACATTGGGTTTTGATGATCTCAAGAACATGTACAAGGATGATCTAGATTTTAAAGAAGCACATGAAGCAGTTGAGAATCCAATTCTCAGAGATAGAAGCCAATGGGTAGAATACATGATCCAGGAAGGATTATTGTTTAAAGGTAATCAATTGTGTATTCTGAAATGCTCCATGAGGGAGAATTTGCTGAAAGAGAAACACAGTGGAGGATTGGCCGAGAACTTTGGTCACGACAAGACGTTTGCAAAGTTAAATGAGTCATATTTTTGGCCGAGAATGCGAGCAGACATCAAGAGATTTGTGGACAGATACAGAATTTTCCAGCATTCGAAAGGAAGGAGACAGAATGTCAGGTTTTATCAACCATTGCCAATACCTGAGAGGCCATGGGATGCAATCAGCATGGATTTCATATTGGGGTTGCCAAGAACACAAAGAGGATTTGACTCAATCTTTGTGGTGGTGGATAGATTTTCCAAGATGGCACACTTCATTCCATGTCAGAAGACCAGTGACGCAACTCACATTGCGAATTTTTTTTTCAAAGAAGTCATTCGACTTCACGGCTTACCAAGGAGCATAGTTTCGAATCGAGACACTAAGTTCATAGGACACTTTTGGAGGACCTTATGGAAAAAGATGGGAACTAACTTGTCATTCAGTTCGGCTTATCATCCTTAGACGAATGGATAGACAGAAGTGGTGAACAGAAGTCTGGGAAACTTGTTGAGAAGCCTAGTGATAGGACACCACAGCCAGTGGGACAGCATATTACCATAGGCAGAATTTGCTTATAACGACTTAGTTAACAGAAGCACGGGGAAAAGTCCATTTCAGTTTGTTTATGGCATTCAATTGAGAGGAATTTCTGAATTGAGAGATTCAAAACAGATTTCAATTAGGAGCACTAATGCAAAAGATTTCGCAGAGGCGATGAAAGAACTTCACCGCCAGGTGAAGAAACGATTGCAGAATTCGAGCCAGGAATATAAGCGCAAAGAAGATCAACACAGGAGACAACTTCAATTTGAGGTTGGTAATCTGATTCTGGAACATTTGAGAAAGGAAAGGTTTCCGAGAGGAACATATAATAAACTGAAGATGAAGAAAATCGGACCAAGCAAAGTCTTGACGAAATTTGGGGCGAATGCTTACGAGATTGAATTACCCGATGGGATCAGAATTTATCCGATATTCAATATCTCAGATTTGTACCCATATAAAGCTGAGAAAGAAGAAGCAGGAAATAAACAGCCAGAAGTCCAGTGGACAAAAAAGATGTCAGTTGCAGAAAAGCCGCAAATGGAGCGCATACTGGACAAAAAGATCGCCAAGAAGACCAGGCGAAAGCAATACTTTGAATATTTGGTCAAGTGGAAGGGCCATCCAGTTGAATATGATAGCTGGGAGAATGAAGCAGAGATCCAAAAGCATGGACAAAACGTGCGTGATCTCATGGACAGAAGCCCATGAAAATTTTCAATCAAGGGAGTATGATGCAGGAGCATCTCAAGCGAGCCAGCGCAGAAGCAAAAGACAGTTGGACAAGCGCCCAGCGCAAATTTTGAAATTGTCTTGAAGTTAATGCGCCAATATTAAATGAGATAATTAAGAAGGAGTGCACTTGTAAAATGTAAACGGACCTTGAGCGATCCGCTCTCGTCCTTAGTAGGTAGAAGGCATTTATAGTAGTTAATGCAAGTAGATAGAATTGAATGTTAGATTAGACAGTTTTAGAGCGCAAGAGGGAAACAGGATATAGACACCCGCATTGTGTATTGTAACAAGAGTGTGAGATGCATGAGATTATGCCAATTGAGAGCATAGAAGAGAAGCAGAGAGTTGTATAGCTAAATTCCATGTACAGACATTCTGAATTAATACAAGAAGGTTTTGATTCAGACTCGTGGTGTTCAAATATTCACTGTGTATGCATCTTTAAATGTTATGCTCATGGTTATTTTACTCTTTCTGTTGTACATTTGCTTTTATGCTATGTATGAATGATTTCTTGTTGAATGTCTGAAATCTGAGAGAGAGAGAGTAAGTAAAATTAGTTTCAATTGTTTCTCTATATGAGCAAGAGTTCCTACAAGGAGTGCAGTTGAATTGTCCGCAAGGAGTGCTTTGACAAAGGGTTCAGAGGTTTGTCTCTGAAAGCTCAGACTAGATATCTTTTGTTCTCATTCCCACAGAAGTGCAGTCAGGCACTGGAGCCGTGCAAGGAGTGTGCAGGCCGAGTAAAGTCTCAGAGTTGCGAACCTGAGCAAAGTATTGAGAGACTGCTACTGCAAGTGTGCGCAGAGTTGAAAAGAGTTCAGCACTTGGAAGTGTTTGAAGGTTTATCACAAGGAGTGCGAGCAGGAGTTTTCTAAAAGACTCGGAGTTGGAGAAAGCTCAGAAGAATTTTAACCTTCGAAGGAGTCGAAGGAAGGCAAGAGGCCAAGGGCCTTGAAGAATCGAAGGAAGGCGTAGCGATGTGGGACCGCAGGAGGACAACTTCCGTGGAGAGAGATACCTTGTTTAGTTTGTGCAGAGGTTCTCAGAGGAAGAACGGACGGTCGGAATTCTCTGTGGAGAATTTGCGAAGTCCCGTGAGCCGTCAGATCTCATGAAGGAGCAGTGGAGATACGAAGAGTATTCCCAAAGGTTCTAAGCTCAGGAGGAGTAGAGTCGTAGATCCAAGTCACATGAGCCATTGGATTTACCCGTGAACTTCTATTTTGGTTTTTTGCGAGTGGAAGTCCCGAAATATTTGCAACGGGAATTGCGAAATCATGAAACATGAAGTCCCGAAGGCTAAAAGGATTGTGTGAGCCACAGAATCTGCAGGGTGGACAGGTGGCACACTATCGACACAGAGTCAAACTTCGTTGACCATTTCGGGGTTTCATGGGGTAAAAGACCCAAGTTCCTTGCATTAGGATTCGTGATATCGCGAAGTCTGAAGTCTCGACGGAGTAAAGGGGCATTGAAAGGTCAACCTTACAGACGCATCGGTGTTTCGAAAAATCGAGTTTCGGGAATCGAGGGAACGAGTCGCTCGACATCGCAACCGCCGAAATCATGATAAGGAGAAATCCGAAACAGGGAGAGAAAGGGTCAGCATTGACTGTCTTCAGGTCTCAGAATCTGAGAGATAAGATGCTTGACCACCGGATTCGCGGAAGTGCGAAGTCCAATCTCCCGAAGTACAAGGGGGAATTTCTTGAAGTTGATTGTGGGTGTAGATTTCCCAAAAGGGAAATAGAGGAGTCATTTCCAAGGACTCTTCGTGCCAGTGAAAGAGGAAAGATCATGTGTACGTAACCTTTCGGCATGTGGGTTGAGGAGGGTTGCATTAGATACCAGTGCTCAATACAGAACTAAGTTTTTTCACTCCTAGTCAGCTTTTTTCAAAGCTCAATTTACTCCAGCATATGCATCAGTCTAGTTTGTTGCAAAGTAGTAGTTCTTAGTTGTTTAACTGAAAGAATCTTTTATATTAAGACATAATAAGTGGTCATTTGTGTTTGATATGAGCCATTTCTTTTGATTAAGTCAAGTTTGAAGTATACATTTCCATATTCCAACAGTATTTTAGTTAAGTCAATAAGTTGTTTTCCAACTGATAGTGTAGAGTTAAGCCTCAGTTCCAGATGGTCGAGAGCCTCTACATCTTTAATAAATAGGAAATTTTTGTATGTTTGAAGGGTTCGGTTTTTGGGAGAAGAATATAAATACATCAAACTAGTTCAATATTATATGTGCATCGATCAAATCTCTCCACCTAGTGAATATACTTTTGATAACCGTGTTTTTTCCACATTTACATGTGTCTTTATCTTATCTTGAATACAATTTTTTATTTCTGCAAAGTACATGTCATTTCCTTCAACTACTGTATAACTTGTCTTTATTGATATGCAACCTGTGAGAACAGATAATGCTTTGATGAATATTTTTTTTTATTGCAACCTATAGGAGTAATTGTGTTTTTGATACATGTTTAATTCATTGAAATGATATTTTAAGAATTAAACTTCTTACAGCATATTATTCATTTAGTGGTTTGTTCTTTCCCTTTGTCTTTTTACCTCCATTATCTCACTTGTCTATCATTTTTGTGCCACCATTCAAGGATGACCCTCATCCATATCATTCTGCCAACCCAACCATGGTCTTTCCTTGTTAAACCAACCCTCCAACTAACCAACAAAATAAAACAACCAAAAAGCCAACCATTCCAAAGCTTGAGGTGGCCTAGCTCTTCCCTTTAGCAGTCAAGTGCAGACTTTAGGACCAAGATCTTTTGGCGTCATTTTTGGGGAATGGAGTAACGAAATATCTTTCCTTGGGAAAATGACAATGATCATATCTGATCTTTGATGGTGAACAAAGACTAGACACATTCATACTACAAATCGCTCTTCGGGCGACTCCATGGTTAAATAATCCAGTGGCGACTCCACAGTTTTAAGAAGTCAGATTTTCAAATGGAATCCATCTTGGCTCGGAGGTTTGCTCCTCTTAATTTCTATATTGTTCCTTATTTTCCAAATTTTGTTCCTACTATAGATGAGTGGGGTGATTACTTGCCCAAATTTAGAGAAGATAAATATGATAACCTTGCAGATCATTTGCTTGAATTATGTGAAGTCATGCATCAATTCGGTATACATCATCAGGATGTATTAATGAATATTTTCATGTACTCATTAGATGGAAATTCCCTTGAATGGTACTGATCCATGCCTCCTACTAGCATATCCTCCTTGAAAAAGTTCCATGCATCATTTAGTGATCATTGTAAAAGGTTTTTTTCAACGGATTTGTTTTTTGAAAATTGTTGTGAGGAGTTTGATTTATATATGCATAATTCTATAGTTTGTTCCTCTAATAGTATGAATGAGAAGGGAGTTAATTTTCAACAAGTGGAAGAAGAGTCATTCCCTTGTGAAATCTTCTCTAGTTTTTTTATTCAGGAGGAAATTTTTATTGATTGTTCTGATGGAAAAAAAACTTATCAAATTTTCGTAGAAACATTTGACATTATATCAGATATCTCTAACAATGTTTGTTCTGATGATATTGTTGCTCCAAAAGTTTACATAGATTAGGCTACTATTATGCATTCAATTTCCCAAGGATGTCATGAAATGGAGGTTTTTGAAGTTCAAGTTTCAGGAATTTTTAAAGACCAACCCATCTATGATAAATATCCTGATTATGAGGAGTAGATTTCTACAATGATACAAATGGAACTCCTTAGCAGTAATCCAATCTATGTGAATTATGAAGCAGATTATCTAGAGAGCAGTGGAGGATATGATATTGAAATCACAAAGAAGCATCTAGGCTTTTGGTATGAACCGAACATGCATCGTGATTTCCAGGATCTAGTGGCCACTTACATGGAGTTAGTTTTTGTAGAGGTCTTAAATGTTACAGCATTTTCCATGCAATCAAGTTGTAGTTGTAAGTATATGCTTCCCATTCAATTTCCACTGAAAAAAAATTATTTGTATTTACGCGTCCTTTTATTCATCTACAAAAAGCAAGGTTATGTTGCCAAACACCTGCTTGCTTGACTGTATTGGCAATTTCATGTTGTGTGATCAGCTTGACTTGTGTTGGTTAGGAGTAGGAGAATAAGCTCGTAGTTCAAGCATTTAATTTTTAGTTCGAAGATTGTTTTTTAGTGTGTTGGTTTTCAATAACTTGTTTAAATAAAGACTCTATATCCCAACAAAGGCACTGAGGTCTAGTTACAATTTTGGATTCAATAAGATGCATGGCTTAGAGACATTAGCATATATACATGGCCGATAGACATAAACAAAGGTAAGAGAAGGATGGTGGGAGAAAGTTATTAAGTTTTAAGGCATTGATATGTTATTCTCAGTACCACACATAGGGGTGGTGTCCCCATTTGGAGCCAATGTTGATACCTAAGTCTGCACCCCTGAACCTCCTCTCTCATTTTCCTATACCTTCATCAAAATCATTCCTCTTATGGTTGGTTAAGTCAATTTCCCATTACTAAATGACTCAGTTTTTTATCATTATATTTCTTGATAGATTCTTTGCACCAATTATTTTTGTTTTCTTGAAGGATAATTGCATATCATGGTTTTTCTTCGAAATACTTTTCATCATGTTTACCATTAATTGAGCTTACAACAGGTTGACAAAGTCCTTTATATGCACAAGAAACATACAAAAAGTAAGACGCAGCAATCCATTTCAGGCTTAGCTTGTAACAAACAAATTTAAATTGTTGACGGTCGAGATCTGATAGTCAATTAAGATCGACGGCTCTTTTGCATTCAAATTTTCAAAACCGTGGAAGTTTTAACCACAAATCATATGAAGTTTCACTCTGGAACATTGTCAGTCCGGGAGATTCCAATCCAGAAAGAGAACAAATCTATGAAGTGTCAGAGCTCTAAAGCGTTGGAGCCCCGAAGTGCCGAAGTGTTGAAGCGTCGGAGCCCCTTTCTCATAAGTTCTTCTTCAGTTGACATGTCATATGCCACTTTTCGATTGATTCTAGATGACACGTGGCACTCATTTCAAGCACTTTGGTTACATCATCTACGCTATTTCAAGTGACATGTCTCACTCTCTTTTTATGACACGTCATCAATTGTGACAACATGTTGCCACATCACTCTGGAAGATTTCAATTTAGAGAAAACACAGTTCCCTGGAGCTCTGAATATCTGAAGTGTCGAAGTGTCGAAATATTAAAGGATTAAAGTATCCTAATATCCAGTGAATTTGCTTAAGTGATAAGCATTGGTTAATGACTTCGTGAGTTCGTTCATTCGGGAGATATTTATATTCTTCATTCGAAATCTCTTGAACGCTGAATTGTTGAAGTGGATTATCGTCATTAACAGACCACAACCAATCCATCACCAAGAAAGATAAGAAAAAAGGGTCGGTTATGGTCAAGACGAAGGAGTTCTTGAAGAAGCTACCAACACACCCAGTTTTCTCCCAATCGCCTCCAACATCGCACATGGATACCAATGCTCGATACAGAACTCAGTTATGTCACTCCTAGTCAGTTTTTTTCAAAGCTTAGTTTACTCCATCATATGCATTAGTCTAGTTTGTTGTGAAGTAGCAGTTCTTAGTTGTTTAACTGCAAGACTCTTTTAGATTAAGACATAATAAGTGGTCATTTGTGTTTGATATGAACCACTTCTTTTGATTAAGTCAAGTTCGAAGTATACATTACCATATTCCAGCAGTATTTTAGTTAAGTCAATAAATTGTTTTCCAACTGATAGTGTAGAGTTAATCCTCAGTTCCAGATGGTCGAGAGACTCTACATCTTTGATAAATAGGCAAGTTTTGTATGTTTGAAGGGTTTGGTTTTTGGGAGAAGAATATCAATACATCAAACTAGTTCAATCTTCTATGTGCATGGATCAAATCTCTCCACCTAGTGAATATACTTTTGATAACTATGTTTTGTCCAAATTTACATGTGTCTTTATCTTATATTGAATACAGTTTTTTATTTCTGCAAAGTACGTTTCATTTCCTTCAGCTATTATATAACTTGTCTTTATTGATATGCAACCTGTGAGAACAGATAATGCTTTGAGAATATTTGTTTTTATTGCAACCTGTGGGAATAATTGTGTTTTTGATACATGTTTAATTCCTTGAAATGATATTTTAAGACTTAAACTTATTACAACAGATTATTCATTGAGTGGTTTGTTCTTTCCCTTTTTTTTTTTACCTACATTATCTCACTTGTCTGTCAATTGTGCGCCACCAGCCAAGGAGGAACCTCATCCATATCATCATACCAACCCAACCATGTTCTTTCCTTAGTAAACCAACCCTCCAACTAACCAACAAAATCAAACAACTAAAAAACCAACCATTCCAAAACTTGAGGTGGCTTAGCTCTGCCCTTTAGCAGTCAGGTGCAGACTTTAGGACCAACATCTTCTAGCATCGTTGCCGAGGAATGGATTAACGAAATATCTTTCCCTGGGAGAACGACAATGATCTGATCTGATATGATCTTTGATGGTGAACAAATACCAGACACATTTAGACTATAGATCATTCACCTAGCGACTCCATTATTAAAGAATCCACTAGTGACTCCACAGTTTCAAGAAATCGGATTTTCAAATGGAAACCATTTTGGCTCGAAGGTTTTCTCCTCTTAATTTCTTTGTTGTTCCTCATTTTCCAAATATTGTTCCTACAATAGATGAGTGGGGTGATTACTTGCCCATATTTAGAGAAGATAAAGATGATAACCCTGCAGATCATTTACTTGAATTTTGTGAAGTCATGCATCATTTCGGTATACATCATGAGGATGTATTAATGAAGATGTCCATGTACTCATTAGAGGGATATGCCCATGAATGGTACCAATCCTTGCCTCCTGCTAGCATATCCTCCCTGAAAAATTTCCATGTAGCATTTAGTGATCATTGTAAAAGGTTTTTTCCAACAGATTTGCTTTTTGAAAATCGTTGTGAGGAGTTTGATTTATATATGCAGAATTATATAGATGGTTCCTCTAATAGTATGAATGAGAAGGGAGTTAATGTTAAACAAGTGGAAGAAGATTCATCCCCTTGTGAAATCTTCTCTAGTTTTTCTCTTCAAGAGGAAATATTTATTGATTGTTCTCATGACAAAAAAGATGATCAGAATTCTGTAGAAACATTTGACATTATATCATATATCTCTAACAATCTTTGTTATGATGAGATTGTTGCTCCAAAAGTTGACATAGATCAAGTTACTATTATACAGTCAATTTCCCAAGGATGTCATCAAAGGATTTTGAAGTTCAAGTTTCAGGAATTTTTAAAGACTGGCCCATCTATGATAAATCTCCAGATTATGAGGAGCATATTTCTACAATGATACAGATGGAACTTCTTAGCAGTAATCCAATCTATGTGAATTATGAAGCAGATTGTCTAAACAGTAGTGGAGGATATGATATTGAAATCATAAAGAATCATCTAGGTTTTTGGTATGAACTGAACATGCATCATGATTTTCAAGATCCAGTGACCACTTGCATGGAGTTAGTTTTCCTAGAGGTCTTAAATGTTACAACATTTTCCATGCAATCAAGTTGTAGTTGTAAGTATAATCTTCCCATTCAATTTCCACTGAAAAAAATATTTGTATTTCTGCATTCTTTTATTCAGCTACAAAAAGTAAGGTTATGTTGTCAAACACCTACTTGCTTGGTTGTATTGGAAATTTCATGTTACATGATCATCTTGACTTGTGTTGGTTGTATTGGAGAATAAGATTGTAGTTTGAGCATTTAATTTTTAGTTCGCAGATTGTTTTTCAGTGTGTTGGTTTTCAGTAGCTTGTTTGAATAAAGACTACATATCCCAACAAAGGCACTGGGGTGTATTTATAGTTTTGGATTCAATAAGATGCATGGCTGAGAGATAGTAGCAGATATACATGGATGATAGATAGAAATAGAGGTAAGAGAAGGACAGTGAGAGCAAGTTATTAAGTTACAAGGCACTGATCAGTTGTTCTCAGTACCCCATAGAGGGGGTGGTGTCCCCAGTTGGAGCCAATGTTGAGACCTACGTCTGCACCCCTACACCTCCTCTCTAATTTCCCTATACCTTCATCAAAATCATTCCTCTTCTGGTTGGTTAAGTCGGTTTCCCATTACAAAATGACTCATTTTTTTATCATTATCTTTCTTGATTGATTCTTTGCACCAATTTTTTTTTTTTGTTGAAGGATAATTGCATGTCATGGTTTGGGTTTGAAATACTTGTCATCATGTTTACCATTGATTGAGCGTGAAACAGGTCAACCAATTCCTTTATATGCATAGGAAACGTCCAAAAAGAAAGATGCATCAATCCATTTTGGGCTTAGCTTGTAACAGACAGATTTAAATTATTGACGGTCGAGATCCGATAGTCAATCTAGATCAACGGCTCTTCTACATTCGAAGTTTAAAAAATGTGAAAGGTTTAACCACAAATCATATGAAGTTTCACTCAGGAACATTGTCACTCCGGGAGATTTCAATCCAGAACAAGTGAAAATCTATGAAGTGTCGGAGCTCCGAAGTGTCAAAGCGTCGGAGCCCCTTTCTCATAAGTTCTTCTTCAACTGGTGTGTCATATGCCACATGTCGATTGATTCCATATGACACATGGAACTCATTTTAGGCACTTTGGTTAAGTCATCCATGTTATTTCAGGTGACACATGTCACTTTATTTTTATGACACGTCATCGATTATGACAACATGTCGCCACGTCACTCCTGGAGATCGTCACTTCAGAAGATTTCAATTCAGAGCAAACACAGTTCCCCAGATCTCTGAAGCTCCGAAGTGTCGAAGTGTCAAAATATTAAAGGATTAAAGTATCCTAACCTTTTGTGAATTTGCTTAAGTGATAATCATTGGTCAATGACTTCATGAGTTCGGTCATTCGGGAGATATTTATATTCTTCATTTGAAATCTCTCGAACGTCGAATTATTGAATTGGTGTATCATTATTAACAGACCACAACCAGTCCATCACCAATCAAGATAAGAAGAAAGGGTCGGTTACGGTCAAGACGAAGGAGTGCTTGAAGAAGCTACCAACACACCCAGTTGTCTCCCAATGGCCTCCAAAAACGCGCATGGATACCAGTGCTCGATACAGAACTCAGTTATGTCACTCCTAGTCAGTTTTTTTCAAAGCTCAGTTTACTCCAGCATATGCATCAGTCTAGTTTATTATGAAGTGTCAGTTCTTAGTTGTTTAACTGCAAGACTCTTTTAGATTAAGACATAATAAATGGTCATTTGTCTTTGATATAATCCACTTATTTTGATTAAGTCAAGTTCGAACTATACATTACCATACTCTAGCAGTATTTTAATTAAGTCAATAAGTTGTTTTCCAACTGATAGTGTAGAGTTAAGCCTCAGTTCTTGATGGTCGAGAGCCTCTACATATTTGATAAATAGGAAATTTATGTATGTTTAAAGGGTTCAGTTTTTGGGAGAAGAATATCAATACATCAAACTAGTTCAATCTTCTTTGTGCATGGATCAAAGATCTCCACCTAGTGAATATAGTTTTGATAGCAATGTTTTGTCCAAATTTACATGTTTCTTTATCTTATCTTGAATACAGTTTTTTATTTGTGCAAAGCACATTTCATTTCCTTCAGCTATTGTATAACTTGTCCTTATTAATATGAAACCTATGAGAACATCTAATGCTTTGATGAAGATTTGTTTTTATTGAAACCTATGGGAGTAAAAAAAAAATTGATACATGTTTAATGCCTTGAAATGATATTTTAAGACTTAAATTTCTTACAGCAGATTATTCATTGAGTGGTTTGTTCTTTCCCTTTGTTTTTTTAATCCATTATCTCACTTGTCTCTCAATTGTGTGCCACAAGCCAAGGAGGACCCTCATCCATATCATCCTACCAACCCAACCATGTTCTTGCCTTGGTAAACCAACCCTCGAACTTACCAACAAAATTAAACAACTAAAAAACCAACCATTCCAAAACTTGAGGTGGCCTAGCTCTACCCTTTAGCAGTCAGGTGTAGACTTTAGGACCAACAATTATAAATTCTCATCTTTGACATATTTTTCCACAACAAAATTAATTTATGTTTACTTTTTACCATATTTAATAGTCAGACGTGGGTATTTTGTATGTTTCTTAATGAATGTATGATTGAGGTGGATTTTTATGTATAATATACCTTTTTTCACTAGCATTTTTTTGCAAAAGACATGTGTTCCACCAACCAAGTCAAACTGTAGGAGTCAAGGGTGCCAACCTCCTAGAAACAAGGGATTTTGTCGCCTCGAGTGAGCCGCCAGCCAAAGATCAAGGGAAATTGTCTACACCTACCTCCAAGAGTGCTCCTTGTGCATATATGACCACTTATGATCAACAAAAGTTTGAAAATACAGATGTAAAGGATTGATATCCCTCATTTACTAATCACTCTCATTGATTTAGGAAGGGAGGTCGAACTCTCTAGTTATATATAGGCCTCTAGTCTAAGAGAGGGATATCGAATTTCTGGAGAAGCATTGCATGGAGATGTTTTGCAAGACTTTTTGTTGAAGACTAAGAACGTTAATGTTCCTGATGTATTGTTGATATTTATGAAATAAAATGGTTTTTCCTTCACTCCATTAAAGTTTCTTTTAGGTTCCTTGTGCTTCTTGGGTAGGGTCCATCCAAGAGGGATCAAGGACCCTTTTTACTATTTCTATAGTTTTCATGCATAGTAGTTGTTGCATACATAGTGTTTCATTCCCTATTGAAGTTAGATTTATCTTTGCATGATAAATTTCCATTTATGTTAAGATTTCAACTAACTGGCCGGTTGTAGCAACATCCTGTAGAAATGTTCAGTAACGTTTTGGAGCACTCCTAGGTATCTCCCAAAGGTAAGAACCATAGATTCACTTCATTTATTCTGCAATCTAGCTTTGTAAATGATTTTAAAGACTTGCACCACCTTTTCAGACTTAATTTTTCTTCCTGTAGAAACTGTGCAGATCCTGTAGAAATGCACAATTCTTGTAGAAATCTCGTGTAGGTTTGTTTTAGCTTCAAATTTTGACTTAGTTTAATCTTATTTTCTTGCAAACATAAACAAAAAATAAAAGAAAGTTTATATCGATAATGATCAAGGGGTTATATTTCTTTCTTCATTCATTAGTGTAGTTTTATTTCCATTACAGTTTTTATGTCATAATTTACATCTTTTACTTCTATCACAGTTCTCTGTCATAACTTCAGATTAGATTCATATTTTGCTTCAGTTGAACTTTCCTGATTCGGTAATATTTTATGCAGTAGAACAAATTCTTTTCATCCACTTTAGATTAGTTGTACATTCAAATTGGTGTGTTTCCTTCAAAGCAATTAGTTCATAACTACTTTCTGTCATTTGATTTTCTGCACATTTCCATCATTTGATCATTTTCAACCCTTTGTTGTCGTCAATTGCATACTGCACATACAGTGCATAACACCTCTTAAGTTTGTACGAACCTTGGGTTGACAAGTAAAGTAGGAGACCAAGGGTACAGTAAATAATTGTTACTATTTTTGGGACCATCAGAAATAGGCTCATGGACACCTCTATGTGTGGTGTGTCATGTTGTAGTGTTTTATGTGTAAGCTAAAAAAATTCTACGTGGAAGCAAAATGAATGCGATAAACATGGGCTAACATTTAATGTTTTCAAAGTAATGCTAGATTCATCTTTAGCATTACTGCGTTTGGTAAAAATCAGATCACAAATGTGCCCTTTAAATCAAAGATAACCTAAGATATTCTCCCTTGTGCCTCGGGAAGAGGCCAAATAAGAGGTCAAACTCAAAACTTAGGTTAATGAACAACCTAAATTGTATGATTTTTTTGGAAAACTTAGGTTAAAGCAATCAGAACACATTGGTTTATGTGCCAAGTTAATAGAAAAACTGAAAAATTGATTACTAATATTCCTTTAACCCGAAGGGTAGGGACTAATAAAGGGATCATAGAGATTAATGCTAGCTATCATTATAGGATAGGGACTTTGTATTGAGAGGAAAATCTTAAAAAATTCAAATGTATGTTAGTTGTAATTAAAGGGTTTGTTTGGTAAATTGTTGATTGTAAATAGATTTTGAATATTAAGAACATGATTTAGTGACATCAAATTGGGAAGAAAAAATTGAAAAAAAATCTTCTTAGATTAATTAGGTTATTTATTGTAATCTTTTTAGCATCTCTTAATATTATAAATGTTTTGATGTGAAGTTATAATCATGGTCAAAGGGACCTTTCTACGTTAATGAAAGAAGGGCATTGTTAATGCTTGTATCAACCTAGTTTAAGTATTTACAATGGCATGTTTATCTATCATGGATTGCTTGTATCATGTTAAATTGTTTGCATTATGTTAGTGTTAGTGTTTGTCCCTATGTCTATAGATATAATTTGGTGCAAGTCCTTGTTTCCCCTCATTTTGGAAAGGAGTAACCTTAGTGAATTTATTCACTACCCCTTTCTATTTTTGAGCTACAAACAGTTGTGGAACTTACTTTTTTTCAAACATCTAACTGAGCTAGAGGATTTGATGGCATGTTGACTGATTATATGATGATTGAAACACCCTAAGGTTTGAGAATGGCATTTATTTCATTTAGATTTTTGAACATCTTCATGGTTCCCAATGCAATTCACATTTCCCAAAGCACTGGTAAAAACACTTTTGGGCTATTTATACAAGCATGGGTCTCCTCTTAACATGCCACGTTGAATATCTTAGAATGCCCTTTTACTTTATCATTTTTTGAGCTATTATTTGCTTGATATGAGTGTTGACCCCTACATGTGGATGTCATACCAGCCATTGGAGGGTCTCATAACCCATTGTTGACTTGGAGGGTCACTTACCATCATTTGTGAAGGTTCCTTGCTTGAGATATGGACATGATCTTCCATTGGAGACATTACACATGCTTGTTCGAGCTACTTTAGAGGAGGTCGTCCACTTATAGATGTTTATTCCATTACTTGTGGAGCCTCTTCTCATTTGAGGACTCATGTGCCCACGTTGGAGGAACCTACAGGATTTGCATTGCACTTCTAAGGAAGGTTTTTGACCTTGTCCATGACTTGTGGAGCTATTTTCAAGGGGCCACGCACTTTGGAGCGTTTTATTTCATGATTTTGAGGATGTTTTTTCCTTGGAGGCCCATATGTCCACATTGGAGGAATCTTAAAGGAGTTGACCTGCACACTTTTAGGTGTTTGTTAAGAATCCACACATTCGAGGATCCTTTGGAGGCTAATGTTGCACCTTGGACACTCTTTCTTCCCTATCCTATGGAGATGTCTTTCTCTCTTGGGCTATTTTCACCTTGATCATTGTACAAGTGGCTTGACCACCTTATTTTATTGTTGTTTGAGACTAATTAGTTGGAGAAGATTGTGTTTTATTCCCCCTTGGGCTAAATTTAGGGACCTCACATGATATAATATTATTTTATTGTAAAGGAAATGATCATCACTCTATAAATAGAGGTGCCCTTCCCCATTATCACTCATTGTTGAATTTTTGGAGCTCTCTCCCTTTCGAGCTTAATTGACATATCTTTTATTGGAGCACATGGTTGTGAAAAGGGTTTTATTTTTATGGATGAGTGTTGTCAATTCTTGAATCTTCTCTATTTTGGTTTTATTTGGTGCATAAGGATTAATGGTGAAATGTTCAAGTCTTCTACAAACCTTGAAGATCCCGGATTGATGACAATCCAAACAATTTCCCTTGAGATGTACCTTGTGGATTAGGCCTTTTATCATTAAGTACAATTTGAGTGGTAACATTTTGGTGTCATTTCCAAGGATAAAGCTCATTCTCCCAGGAAATTTGAAGATGAAAGATTTGTGAGAGTATGTTATTGAATATCTCCTCACATGGAAACTCCATGAAGGGACAAAACTCGTGTTCCTTACATATTTACAAGACTTTGTTACATGTAGAGGTGAGCACATTCATTGTTTGAAGGCTATTTGAAGAAAGCTCATCTTGGTGACTCCACCTTGGTATTTGTATGAGGTATAATTTTGTGTTCACTTCAGATCTTTATTTTCAGCCTCACATTGAAGACCTAGAAGAAAAGAAGAAATAGAATTAGCTCCATGGATGGTCACTCGGTATTTTGCTTTTGATTTTTCAAATATCGAGGGTTTTCCTCACAAGAATCACGATATAGATGCAAGAAAAGTTTCAGGCTTTCATGGTAATTTAGTCAATGTTCCACCAAGTCTCAATGACGTGGGGACACGGGTGAGGGGAGAGACGTAGAGGGACATGTGGAAGTACCCCCAAATTTTAGGGATTTTAGGGAAATGGGGGATAGGGGGACGTCACATATATAATATAAAAAAAATAAAAATATAAAATATAAAATTTTAAAAATAAAAATAATAATGATAAAATCTCAACATTAAAAATTCAATGTTCATCCCATGCAAATTCATCAGTAAATACTAAAATACTAAATTAGTAAATTGAAAATTCAAATTTGTAAATTATATAAACTATTAAACATGATTGAAAATTCAAATTCAGTAATGAAATACATTGATTGGTAAATCATAAATGAAAGTTGAAACAAAAATAGTAAAATGATGATGATGATGATGATGATGATTAACGTCCACTAAGACCTAATTGGTCTATCGGGCCTTAAGAGGGTAAGTGATTACTTGTGATGCTTTAGAATTTTGTTTCTGTGCTCGAAAAGCATTATGAGAAGCTTTCCAAGATCACCATACTTTTGTTGAGTTAAGAGGTTAGGAAGGTTGGTAGTGTGATCAATATTTTGAAAATGGGATCTAATATCGGTATAGGTTGGACAATCTAAGAGAAAGTGCTCCAACCTTCTTAGTGTCACAAAGGTGACACACTCTTTCATCCCATGGCATTTTAGGAATTGACCAACGCCCAGTTTCACTAATAATCAATATTGATACATTGATTTAAAAATTAAATTCATCATTCATCACTCTAGAATCTAATTAATTAGTACTAAGAAAAATACTAAATAGTAGATACTAAAGTCTGAAATAGTAAACTAGATTTACTCAAACTCAAAAATTTAAAATAGTAAAGAGTGACGAGTCAAGGTATAAGATCATCAGTATCTAGAGTCAAGACTCAAAAGTTAAAACTGAAAAAACAATGAACATAGAAAATAAATTTTAAAATGACCAACCGGTCATCTACATCCATCTCCTGCATGGAGTCAATTTTTAAAATTTAATTGTGTTTTAATTATTTAGCTTTTAAAATTTAATAAATTAATTGTGTTTTAACTTTTATCTTTTTTTATATACATATTTGTTTTTTAATTTTTTAATTTTTGTTTTTTAATTTTAATTTTTTGTTTTGTAAACCTTATTAGGAAAAACAAATTGGGGGTGATGCCCAGGAGTCCCCTTTTGGAGAGACTCATCCCCCACCTTGAAGAGTTGTGTTCCCCCGAGTCTCGCCAAAAAGAAGAAGTGGGGAAACATCCCCATGATTCCTCCTCTCTCAGCAAAGTGGAAAACGTGGGGGACACACGTCTTCTTGGAACACTGAATTTAGTCATACAACACATATCTCCTTTCATTAATTAAATTTAGTTCTAGCATTGGCCTTTTTCATGAGAATTATATGATGAATATTTTGCATTAAGTCTCAAAAGTGATGCAAGGTTATGATTTTAAAGTATTGGCAAGGAGAAATTTCATCTTTTATAAGATTCATTGAATCATTTTGTAGACATGGAAACCCTTATGATAAGGAGCAATGGCTGCCCATTATTGAAGAATTCATGAAGTTATATGATGCACAAAATCTCATTAGTGAGGCTCATGGCCCTCCCCTTGAAGACAATGAAGCCACTACATAAGAAGGCAACACAGATTCAAGCACGAGTCAATTCTTGGTTTCAGATCCAAGCAATAACATGGATAATACATTCCATGATGGGTCACAAATTGAGCAGATTCTTGAGGTCGGAAAGGTGTACTTTGATCACCCCAATTCTGTCCTCATAGATAGTGAAGATGACAGAGTCGTAGTGTTGCCTCACACAGAATTTCCACTTCGACTCAAACAAAATGGTAATAAATGATATATTGTGCTTTTCGATAGCCCTCCCATATACGATGTTGAGAATGAAGACTCTCTTATAGTCTTTGATCTTTAGACATAGTTGGTATGTACTATGAAGTTAGAAAAAAACTAAAAAAATTCTCATTTATACTTTGATATATAAATATTTTTTAAATGTTATTTTATTTTTTAAATATTGTTTTATTTTTAAGAGGTTATTGTTTATAATTTATGTATAATAGAAGTTTTAATAGTGATGATGTATTTGAAAATCTTTATAATGTGTTACAAATTTAAAAATATTTATAAGGGAACTTCCTTTATAGGTTCCCTCTTTTTATTAGATTTGTGTTCCTTTTTTAAATTTTTTTCCTATGATTGTCCATGGTAGTTTTTTTTTCTAAATATATTGGGCCTTTTAAAAAGTTGATATTAAAAAAAAAAATTATTATAATAATCATTTTTTTTATTTATATTAATTTTTTTTATATTTGTGTATTATAAAAAAAAATAACTCATTCATGTTTTATTAGTAAGTTGAAATTAGTTATATTATGAATTGCCATGACTCTACTAATTGTGTCATTTGTTACATTGAATTTATCTATTTACAGGAAAACTCATTCTATAAATAAAAGGACATTGCAAGACATCAACAATTAGTGAAAAATATTTTGGAAAGATTTAAGATGAGCATTGCAAGTAAAATTGGCATGTAGTAAATTATAAAAAAACATTAATTAAAAGAGAAAATTATTAGCTTATTTAATTTTTATTATTATTTAGTATATTATATGTGGTTGTAACGGTTTTTAATAGGTGATTCACTTTCATAGTGCATTTTTCTTTTTATTTATTTATTTTCAATATTTTAATAATTACCTTTGTTTAAATTTAAGAATATCAAATTTGAATGAATTAGAAGGTATTTGTTCTATTAATATAAATATAAATGTATCCTTTAAAAAAATGGTTAGATTAAGTGGAAGTTTAAAGATATCATTTTGCTTTTAATTAATTTATTAAAATCCCTAAGTGTTAAGTGTTGATGATTTATTAAATCCATTATTTTTATTAAAACTTGTTTTGCAATATTGAAATGGGAATGAAGAAGAAAAGTGATATACAATCTTGATGTAATTTTTTTTAATTTTTTTTAATTCAGGAAATGGAAAAAAACATGTTTTATTTTAAATTCCTTTTATTATTATTATTGAAGTTAAAATATGACATAAATTTCTATATTAAATAGATTTATTTATTTTTTTAATTTGGGAATTATGTTATATTTATTTGTTACTTTTATGTTTTTGTTTAATATTAACATTAGTAATATAGAAATTTCAACATTAGTAATATGGAAATTTATATGTTAATTTTTTATAGAGTAGTGGTTCATAATGACCACTCACAAGATTGGCATCATGGAACAAGATGCAATATGGATCCCTAGATAGATGTAAAAAAATGTCGAGACGAAGCGAGACGGAATGTCTTTGCGGCTAGGGCCTAAACCCTAGCCGCCTCTGCTCTGGTTTTCGATTGCAGGGGCGCGGATCTTCGTATGTAGCAGCCGTACAGGGCCGCGGATCAGCGTTTAGCATCCCTCCTGCGTTTCGCCTGAGTTTCGCCTGCGTTTTTGCATGCGTTTTGGAGCAGTGATCTTGGCTTGCCGTTGTGACTTGTTCCGTCTTCTCGTTTTGCTGGTGGTCGACACCCTGCTACGATGGCCCCAGATCCGATTGCCGAAAGGGAACAAGATCCTTTGGAAGCATTCAAAGCGTTAGTCCGCTCGGCAGGACCCAAATCCAAGCCTTCTCTCTCGTCTAAGTTTGTTAAGAAGATGGAGGAGATCCCTTCTCTAGAGCTATCTCCAGAGGAGCCTTGCAATCTTGCCCTCCTTCTAGCAGAAAAGGCCCTCATCGAAAAGTTTACGGGGTTATGGCCCAGCCCCAAAACGGTGGAGGCATGGATGGATGAACGTTGGAAATCGCTGATACAGGGAAACGTTTCTCTGTTCGCAGTAGGCATGGGTTTTTTTGTCTTCAGTTTCTTGAGGAAAGAGGAATGTGATCTAGTTTTCAGATCTGGACCCTATTTCATGGGGTCGAGAGGACTGTTCTTAGCCCCCTGGACTCTTGACTTCAATCCTGAAGCCGAGATCACCGCAGCCCTTGTTTGGGTTAGGCTGCCTCACCTTCCCTTGCATCTCTGGGGGACAAGATCTCTGGGGGACAAGATCTCTGGAGGACAAGATCTCTGGAGGACATTGGAAATAAGCTTGGGCGTTTCCTGGACAATGCGGAGCCGAAAGGGGACCAGTTTACTTGCGCTCGCATTTGTGTTGAGGTTAACCTCGAGAAAGGTCTTTCGGAAGCCATTAAGCTCTCCCTGGGGGAATGGTTCCATATTCAAGAGCTGGACTACGAGCAGATTCCTTTTAAGTGCCTCCGGTGCCATGCTTATGGTCACTTCGCAAAAAGTTGCCCCAAAGCCTCTGAGGAGCCGAGACCAGTCAAAGAAGATGACTTTCAGCCCGTATCTAACCGACGAAGGCAGTCAAGGCAAAAGGATCCACCAGCCCAAGCCCCGAAGGCCACTCATTCAGCAGAGGCAACTCTAGAAAATAAAAACAGCTTTGATGCGCTAAAGGAAGATGAAGCCCTAGATCCAGAAGCAACAACAGTTAAGGAAGATCCTCTGGCAGACGAAAGCCTCCCGGAATACACCCCCCCAAATTCAGAAGCAGCGAGAGAAATTCGGGCTTCAGATCCGGAACCCTCTGCCCATGCAGGTCTGGTTGTTACAGTCCCCTCTAGCGGCTCTGGGGGAACTTCTGAACCTGAAGACAATTCAGTTTCGTCTCCACCCCTTACCCGAGGGAGAAGGACCAACAAAGCGTGCAGAGAAAAGGAGGCGGCCTCCAACATTTCTTTAGGTTCTCAGAAAAAGCTGGATCCCTACATTAAGGGGAAAATTTCAGACCCCTCGATTTAATGCTTTGCTTCTGTCTTCTGCTATGTTCACAGTTTGTGAGAATTTACTCATGTATGCATTCTTTGTCATTTTCTCAAATTGGCTCAAGGAGTAGAGGGGATTGGTCTCCCAAGACATTCACAAGAAGGTTGGCAGCACTGTTAGAGGTCACCAACCTTCTTCAGATTTGTAACTTTCTGATTCTGGCTTGCCAGAATGCCGCTTAATGCAACATAACCGTTTTTGTCAAAAAAAAACATGGAAATTTATATGTTTATGTGAAATTTGTGGAAAATTTTTATTTTTCAATATTAATAGAAATTTCAACATTAGTAACATGAAAATTTACATGTTTATGTGAAACTTCTGGAAAACTTTAATTTTTCAATATCTATTGATCATGATTGACTCACCAATTCTTAAACCCCTAAGAACCCCATTAACCCTTAAATCCTTGACCCATAAACTCCACATACACCTAAACCATTAACGCCTTATCATTTTAACCACCTAACCCACTAATATCCTAATCTATAAACCATCTTATTATAGAACCTTGGTAAGCCAAAAATTGTTCACCATCATTCACAATATTTGCAAATTATGACCATCATTGGCCATATTTACCATTGTTAAATGGAGTTGACCCACAAAACTATGGAATTCCTAACCCACTAACCCCTTGGCTGATTAATCAAGGGCGTTGTTTAACTATTCTATGTTTTGACCTTTTTCATCGGAATCCGATGACATAAATCTGCATGAAATTACAATTTGTTTTTGTTTAAATTGTATTTATGAATGCAGAAATGCATTCAGCTTTCTAAAAAAACCCTAGGGCACTTGGATTATACAGAATTAATCACTTAAATCTGCAGATCCAACAATTTATCACCTAATTTTGGAGATTTTGGTGAAAAATTAAACAAAAAATATCCCCGGAAAAGAGCCAAAATGTAGAACAATTAAACTACGACTTAATCAAATAGTTAACATAGATTATAACCAACATCTCACTATGTCAATCTCTCTATAGACAAATAATAATATTATTAATAATAACCTATAAAATCAATAATAATAACAAATAACAATAAATTAAAAGAAAACAACAATAAAATCTCATTAAAAATTATAACTAAGACCATAATACACTACAAGGAAAAGACCTTTTAGCGGAGGTTATAGTGGAGGTTTCTAGTGTTACAAAATTGGAAAAACTTGTCAAAAAAACCTTCGCTACAACATCTATTTTTTATAGTGGATACTATAACGGAAGTTGATTATAACTAAAAAAATATGGGTGACTAGAGGTGTTAGTGGATATTTACAAATCGATGTGTTTGTATAAGTCACAAGCACCGGTGCGTACATACACCTACAGCAACGGTGTTGTACACTTAACATTAAGCACCAGGGCAGTAAAATATGCAAGCACTGGGGCAATAAAATATTTAAGCATCAGGGAGTTTGTCTTATAAGCATCGGGGCTTTAACATTAAAACGCACTAGGGGAGTTAAAAATAATTAAGCACAGAGGTTTTCTGCATAGAACGCACCGGTGTGTTATTAATAAGAAGGCACTGGTGTTGTATAAAATAATATGCACCGATGTGTTATAGGGAAAACCCCTGATGCATTAAAAATCGAAAGCACCGAGGCTTTGCAATAACAAACAAGCCCCAGTGCTTATCAATAACACAATAGTGTCGGTGTGTATTAATAACACATAAGGACCAATGCTTCATATAAGCTTAATGCACCGAAGGCCAAATTTTTAATATAATTTTGTGGTATTATATTGATATGGAAACCAGTGCTAATTGATTACATAAAAGCACCAGTGCAAATTTCATATGAAACTCACCAGTGTGTTTTAATATTAAACGCGATGATGAGATTAATAATTAAAATACACTGAGAAACATTGACCTGTAATAGTGCAATTATTGTTATTTTTTAATTCCATTATTTATCAAAAAATTTACATATATCTTCTATTTTGATTAGTGAATTTGGATATGATGTTTGATTAATTTGTTATATCATCAAATTTTGCATCTCTTCATTATAATATTTAGTCATCCATATATTTAGTCAACGATATAACATTTCACAGTGACATTGGACAACACAATAGAATAAATTAAAACATATTTTATTATATGAATAAGAGGGTCTTTTTCATACAAAATGGGACACTTATCGATAATCCTTTGTCTTTCAATTGGGACACTATGTCCATTACATTAAACAAAAATGTTTGATTTTCACAGACAATTATTTCAAAAAAATACAATTGCAATTTGCATTGATATCCAAATATATTGGTCATCATTCTTCACTAGAACTGTTGTTAGTGCTCGAGCTACGTCCATGCCTTGGGTTATTTTGTTGAATGTTTGGTTGATTGCCTCAATTTTTTTGTTCTTCTTCAAGTTCCATATACAAACATAAAAATAAATTGTAATGAGTCTATCTACATTGGTGAGAATAATAAAAATTGAAATAAATAATATACATGAATGTAAATTGAAAAATGACGTACCTCCAAAGCAAGAATTGGCTCATGAATCATACACATATGTTCAAAATCGAATCTCATGCCTTATTTCAACAACTATTCTGTTGGCTCAGTTCCATACTTTGTTTCCTGCAAGTTTTATAGCCCATAATAAATCATAGATTTAATATAAAGTATTATTTTTGTTTCATTAATTATAAAATGATAGAAGTAAAACAACATAGATTATACTTACAAATTCCACAATTAATTTTTGGTATGTCAACATATACTCACAACCCTTAATTAACCCAATGTCAATCAATTTTTCTGATGGCTCTTCTTTGTATGTTAGCACTTGTTTGAAGACATTCAAGGATGGTTGTTGTAAAACAACTTAAAATATACAACAACAAAAAAACTTAAGTTGTTATAAAGAAATAACAATTACTCACAAACTTTGTTATCAACCCTTTTCTTCCTTGTCGTCCAGTTTTATGTGCAGAATGAGTTCCATTTTCTTTTCTTTTCTGTAAGAGAATATTTGAAAATTAATATTTAATGTTTAATTAATTATTTGTACCTAATAGAAAAATTCAATGATCACATACATTTGAAACACGTTGTTGTTGAGATAGTTCCTCCTACAATGAAATTGTGTATAATTCTTTGACCATCTCCTTGTACATTTTTTTGGGCATTCCTACTGGCGTATTTCAGATATCAGATCATTGGTGCTCTAGGATTTTCATAATTTTCCTTGAAAAATAACATGACAATAAAGTATTTTTATATTGATATATGAAAACTAAATATCACAAAATTGATATATTAATAAATGAATACTTTGTAATATATATTCTAAAAAAGTGTTTTTAGGAATATTACTTTTAGAATGATTCTTTTTTGTTGTTGTATGTTTTTGATATTGCAAGTCCAAGAAGTTTCATTGACCATTGCTCTGGAAATGCCTCTTGTAGTTTAAATATAACCTGATTCTTGGAATCATTGGATTGATTTCTATATTGTAAGGGAAAAGTGTTTCTATACATTATTTCCACTATATCCCTCATAGTTCTATAAAAAAATTTACCCCTTTGATTAATCTCCAACACCACTCCAGATGAGCTAAGGACCAACTCATCATCATTTACATTGTCTATATTAATTAATTTTGTTTTGTTATGATGACATTTTGTTCCCTCGTTGTTGGTGTTTGTGGAACATTAAACATATGTGAGTTAATAGATTGTTTGAAACATGTCATCTAATATTCCTAAGTATATTATTAATGAAAATTAACAAAAAAAAAAAAAACATATTGAATATTATTTTTTCATTCACCTGATTTATCCCTTTGCAATTTTTCCATCAATCTTTTACACTCTTCTGCACTTAGATCAGAAATAATATTATCGAGCTACCTCATTTTGTGGCCCTGCATGACAAACACTAACCAAAACAAATTAGTTAAACTTACATATAGTTCAACCATATTAATTTTGTAGAGAATTTACAAGGAACTTGTCTTTTTTGTTTTCTCAGATGTGTCATCATTATGTCAACCAAAACTCTTCTTATTTGAACTCTTCTCACTTATATTTTTATCAATATACAACCTATACCATTCAATAAAGAAATTATTAAATATATTTTATAAACAAATCACATAATTTTCAGCGAAATAAAAAATCATTGTAACTGGTGCATTTTTTATATACAAAGCATTGGTGTGTTTATTAAATAAAATGCAACGGGGTGTTCCATACAAAAACACGCACTAGACAGTTAATTTCTTTTTTTAAATATTGTGAATTACAACAGTGTGATATATATAGAAGACATCACAGTGACTGCAGTAGAAAACAAAAACATAGCAAAAAATTAAACATTCATAAAAATAAAAATAAAATAGAAAAATTACACACCGATGAGAAGAAAAAATTTTAAAAAAATGCAACAGGATTTTTTGAATTGTTTAGATGAGAAAACATCGGCAATATTCTTTTTATGCACAATATTTTTTAATTTGGAAAAAAAAAAACTAGCTTTATAAGTGCGTTCCTTATACAGAAACGCACCGGTGTGTTTCTATCGAAATGACGCACCAGAAAATCGGAAAACATTTTTTTTTTAAATGCCAAATCGGAAACAGTTTAAAAAAAAATCAGAGGATTGACTGTGTTTGGGATCCGATGCAATAAGTGGTTCATTTGCATCACATGTCAAACACTTATATATAGAAAAACAAACTCATTAGATCTAAAATACCGAAAATAAAAAAGACATAATTCTGAAGTGATGGAGGGAATTAAACCCTAGGGTGAAATTTTGCATTCACGTAAGCAAAAAAAAACAAGGGTTTAAGGTAAGTATGAATTTTGTTTTTCCTGAATGTAGGGTTTTGAGTGAATCACCATACCCTTCAAATCTTGATTTTATGAATATTTCTATTGTTCCAAAGCATTCTTTTGCTCCACAGTGCTCCCTGGTTTTTCTCTCTTCCAAATATATCTCCTATGAATTTTAGCAAAATAATGAAAATATTGAATACCTTCTTAATATTAAAAAAACTTTATGAAAAGGGTTTAGAGTGAATCACCATACCCTTCAAATTCTCATATTCTAAATAATATTGTGGTTCCAAAGTATTTTTCTCCTCCAGAGTGCTCTCTTGCAAGTCTCTCCCTTGCAAAATTTTGCAAAATAATGAAATAGTGAATAGTTTTTTAGTATTTAAATGACTTTGTGAAATTTGATTCCCTCTCTTTTTTTAATTGTTTAAAAAAAATCGTGTTATTTTTTTTTCGACATGATGGTGCGTTTATGTAAGATGCATTGATGTGGCCATATTACATTATGCACCGGTGCGTCCATATTAATTGACGCACCAAAGACATATAAAAAAAAATTATTAACAAAATCTCGAAACACTGTGTGGTTGATTTTTCAACGCACTGGTGCTTCTTGTTAATATGCGCACCGGAATGCTTTTAAAATTATTTGAACTTTTATTTGCACATAAAATAGTATATTCATCTCAAATTATCTTTTAGGATTAATTCACATGACTTACAATACTTTAGTATACATTATATGTTTTACGTCGTCTTATTCTTAAAAAATGGTTTCAAAACTATATTCAAACTCATATTGTGGTATGGTCCTCGAAATTTATTTTAGATATCTATAGGAAATGATTTTGCTAATTTTGTTGAAATGCAGAGAGAAAACCTTATTATATGATAAAATTGTCAATTCTTCAAATTCCATCCCATTCCAGTAAGTTTAACTTATTTTATTTATGTTTCGATTATCTCATTGAATTTTTTTTTATCCATGTGAATCTGAATAAAAATGTATCCAAATCTGCAGGATCCTGATTCAAAATCGACTTCAGATGCAGAAAATATTCCAATGCCAGTTCAAAAATGTCAGAAGGTCTTATCAGGAGCAACATACCGCAAGAAATTGGTAGATGAAAATGGACAGCCTCTTTACCCTGCCAATTATGAAATTCCATCTTCCAGCCGCAATTCTTGGTCGACGATGGTAATAATTTTTTGATATAATGTAATTTGAACAAACAAATTATTGCATTGTGCTTACTAATATCATCGATGTACTAATGTTCAATATTTTTGAAATTAGGATTCTTCTGATGATGAGCGACCTACCTACAATATTTCATTGCACCCCACAACAATGTCAACCTGAGAGAAGGTTGCAATGAGAGCACAACTCGGAGAGGAAGCATACCAAGGATGGTTGAATCAACCACTTATTCAATTCCCACTATGTCCATATTCACCAATTAGGAATGACTACAACAATAGTAGTTCTTCAAAAGTTGGAAATGGAGACAATAAAAAAGAGGTCGGTATGGATGATTACTTGTGGGATACGACTGCCATGGAGACAATGTTGTTAGACTCATTCCAGAACTATGATCTAGGGGATGATGCTCATATCAATGATACCATTTTTAAAAGCCTAAAATCTGCTTCCACAACCCCTCTCTTTGGACCTAGTGCTCAGTAAAAGTATACCCATCTTGGGACAAAAATGTTATTGTACAACGTGAAAGAAAAGTTTGGCATATCAAACGCATGTTTCTCGACAATATTGAGGTAATTGAAGAGAAAGTGGCTTATATTAATTTTGAGAAATCGTGTCACACAATCAACATTAGAAATGGTTTCTTTTATAAACTTTCAATGACCTTGTACATTTCTATTTCCCACTAACTGCATGATATTCAAAGATAAGGTTATTCCTAGTGATAAATTGTTCCCCAGTAGCTGCGAAGAGGCAAAGCAGTTGTTGAAAATGTTGGGTGTTGAGTATATATCATATCATGCATGTACAAATGATTGTATTCTATATAGAGGAGAATATGCATACAAAGAGATATGTCTGAAATGTGGGCATGACATGTACCATAAATCAAATAAAAATGGTAAATTACATGGTCCTCCTCATAACATATTGAGGTACATGCCTACAATCCCAAGGATTCAAAGGCTCTTTCGTTACAAAGAATTAGCTATGTTTTAGGGATGGCATGCCTCGCATAGAAGTGAGTCGGTAGTTATGTGAATCCAAACAAATTCAATAGCCATGAATCATATAGAGAATACATGGCCATAAAAATTCAAGGATGAAGCATGAGGTCTAAGACTCGGCATAGCAATGGATGGCGTGAACCCATATTCCCTCCAAAACACCAACTATTCTATTTGTCCTGTAGTAGTGACCAATAACAATATCCCCCCATGGTTGTCCGTGAAGAATGAACATATTATGTTGGATCCTATAGTCCCTGGTAGAATACAAGTGAAGAATATGGATGTCTACCTACAACCATTAGTAGATGAATTGAAGGAATTATGGGACGGGATACATGTATGTGATGTATCAATACCCATGGCAACAAAGAGAAGTTTTACGTTGTATGGCATATGTTCTTACACCACACATGATTATCCAGGCTTAGGATTTTTCTCTGGTAATTAACATGTTTATTGATTTCTTTATATACGTAACAATATTTATTTGCATATTTAATTTGTTGTGATTGACATTCTATTCTTAAACGCTAACATGTTATGTATGCAATAATTTCTCAGGTCTTGTAACTAAAGGCTATCATGGATGTAAATGTTTTGGACCTTCTTTGAAGGCTAGGTGGTCCAACCACCTACGAAAGCCAGTGTATGACTACTCTAGGGTATTCCTCCCAGAAGAACACCCTTATAGAATAGCAACATTCACTTTCAATGGTAAACCAGAAAGAACCCAAAGGCCTACAATAATGACACCATCATAATGGCTTATAGCATATGAGAGAGAGAAGGAGAAGGAGATTATAGAAATGTTCGATTCAAATGGGGAGCATATGTTTGATGATCCGGAATCATTTGACACCTATGTTGAGAAATTTTCCTTTGGGATGCAAAGGAAATATATCTTTTATGAGCTCCCCTATTGGGAGCATATTAAGATTGTCCACTTACTATATCCCATGCATATATTTAAAAATGGTTCATCTTCTTTATGGAGGCACATATCATCTAAATAAAGTGACACATTGGTTGTGAGGAGAGATCTTTTTTCTTCAAAAAATAAAAAGAAACATTAGCCAAGACAAGAAAGTAGAGAAGAGGTTGGTCCCTTTTGGTCTTTCAAAGAAGGTGATGTCCCATGGATTTTGAATAAAGAAGATCTTTCTTTGGACAAGGAAGTTATATTGGGTGTGAAGGTGTCTTATTTATATGGGTCTTCCCTAAAACATTGCTTCACTATGCGTCAAGACCATTTGTCGGGGTTGAAATCACATGACCATTTGAACCTTCTAAAAGTAAAAAGTATGTCAAAAATATGATTTTATTATTTGTAATTTTTATTTTAATGCCATGGGATAAAACATAATTAATTTTTTTGTGTTTATTTTGTAGTGTCATTATCCTATTCTCATGAGTGGGTGTGTGAACCATAACTTCCCCCATGACCTAAGTCATGCCATATCTAAATTATCTGCATTTGTGCATTGGATCACATCAAAGGAGATTCATATGGCTATCATTCCATGGTGGCATCAAGAGATAGTTGATATTGTTTGTATGTTTTAGAAGGAACTACAATCGAGTTTCATGGACTTGCAGTTTCATCTTCTAATTCACCTAGTAGATGAGGTTAAATTATTTGGGGTGGTTTCCTGTCGTTGGATGTTTTTTTAGAGATGTACATGAAGAAATCAAAAGGATTTATTCGTCAAAGGAAAAAACTAGGGGGGTCTATGGCAGAGGGGTACATATCATATGTTTTTTTCTATTATGCCAGTGAGTACATCAAGCAGATCGAAAACACACCAGGTGCAGTGATTTGGGACGATGAAATGGATGAAGAAAAAAGAGAAGGGGAGCTTCTCCAAACGAATGGAAAAATGTGTTTGATAAATAGTAAGTGACTTATCATTTGTCAAATTTCTATAAGTAACTATTCACACTAAACTTCATAATGTATATTTTCATGATCTCATATGTACTATATGTTGGTTTGATTTCATGAATACATCATCGAATTCATAATTGTTTTTCTACGGCGTTTTAGAAGGAACCCCTTGGAGGATAATTAGTAGACGGATCAAGGTACATGGGATAAAAATTTCAACTCCTGAGGTGTTATAATTTTGAGATATAGCCTTTGTCAGATAGGGTTTTGAAATCATCTTGAATTTAGTCATCTCGAAATTTTCACTTTAATTTTTTTCCGTAACATTTCAGACCCTGAAATATTCATAGAAATTATTAAGGTATCTGTGATAAAACTTTCCACTTCTAGGTCATCCTAATTTTGTAGATACACCCTGTGCAAGATACGGTATATGACTAGTCATATTAACTAGTCTCAAATAGGTATTCTAGGTAAAACAATGATATCTTCTTCAATGAGTATCCAAATTAAGTGAGAATAGTTGCATTGAATAGTGGACAGTCTGTAGTATTTTTGGTACAATTTTCAGAATCAAATATCAAATATTGTGATCTTGGCACGCTTTACAAGTACGCTCTCTTGGAAGGGACAAAATCAAAAAGGTGTGGGTAAGTTACCATAACTTCCACTTGGCACATCCAATTTTGATCATACTTGTGGCATTGCAAAGAAGATGTATTAGAGAACTACAAAAATAAATTTTCAGACACAAAAGGGCCGAAATTTTGGAGATACAGTAGAAGAAATATCATCTAGCAAAACCACCTCGAAATCAAGGTTTAAAAGTGATAATTGGCCAACATGCCACCAAAAATGGGAACTTCTACACCAATTAAGCCTCCAAACAATCCTACTTAGGCTCTTGATGAAGGTGAAGAAATGTGCAGAGACATAAATGATTTACAAAAGAAGACATTAACAAAAGATGGACTACAAGGGATGATGGATTCAACTAAAGCTAAGTTGGAGGCAATAATGGATACTAAGATGGAGGGTTTAAAAAGGGAGATCATGGAAGGATTAAAAAAATTCTAATAGAGAGGACACCTGAAAATGAAAATGTATCCTATGAAATTCATGATGAGGACACAAAGAAGATGAATCAAGAATGGAGAAACTCCAAGTTTGGGTTGAAGACCAACCACTTTCTTAAGATCGATATGAGGAAGTTTGATGGCAAGGATCTAATCACATGGATACTTCAGATGGAGAAATTATTTGATCTAAATGATGTTTCACATACACAAAAGGTATGAATTTCTTCGTTATATTTAGAACCTAATCAATTTGTGTGGTATCGATGGCTTTTTTCTTGCAAATCACTCGTCACTTGGACAATTTTCACAGAAGAAATGATAGCACACTATGAGGATACAAGGAGAAATACCTTATTTAGCCAATTGATAAATCTCAAGCAAAAGGGTTCAGTTGCAGATCACATTGAGAAATTCCAAAGATTGAATATAAAGGTAATGGATATTCCATATGAGAACTTGATTGATGTATTGATAGGAACTTTAAAGGATAAAATTCAACATGAGGTTCGCCTTTGGGAACCCAAATCATTGGAGAATGCATTCAGGGGTGGCAAGAAATGTTGAAAGTAAAAATATGGCTATGGCTACTAGAAGGACCACTCCTAACATCTATCGAGAAAATAATGTTCCTTCTTCTAAAACACCTCAACCTACAAGGTTGACACCTCAACAATTGGAGGAAAGAAAAGAAAAAGGTTTATGCTTTAATTGCGACAACAAGTACAATAAGGGACATAAGTGTGGTGAGAAGAAATTATTCTACATAGATTGTGAAGAGGAATAAGAACAAGAACCATCTCAAGATGAAAACGTAGAAGCGATTTATTCTAAAGAGATGACTCCCACGATATCATTTAATGCATTGGCTGGAATTAGCACTCCTCAAACCCTCAAGATCAAAGGATATATCAAAAAGAAAAAGGTAATAGCCCTAATTGATTATGGTAGTACTCATAATTTCATTCACTATAAATTAGCCAAAGCTCTCAATTGATTTGTATATACAGCGCCAGAGTTTCAAGTAATGATTGCAGATGGAGGAACTATCAATTTCTCAGAAAAGTGCAATAAGATCAACTTGTTATCACTGAAAAATCGTCCGCAACATTACAAATAACGGTTGAAGAAAGACATCAATGCCAGCAGCAATTAGTACACCTACAGCACCAAAATCCATCAAAAAGGCACAAAACTATATATTGGGTTCAAAAATTAAAGTGTGCAAATCACCAAAGGAAGTGCGCGCACTCTGCATGGAATGCAAAGGCTAACTCTTCCCTAAGCGTGCATTGTGCGTAGAATGCGCAAGATGCATGAATTTCTACGAGCAAAGTCACGCACTTCTCATTAATGGTGCATTTATGAATCTTGTTGGCCTCTCAACCACTTCCATTCCAACCCCCAACACGATTTGACACTCAAATCTGAGGGAAATCTAGATCAGAGGCTATTCAAGGGCTAGGAAGTGCCCTAAAAGGCCCCTTGTTCACACTATGAACCAGTTGTATCTTGCCATGAATGGACACTATAAATATGTTCCATCGGTGTGCTAGAAAAATAAGAACTTCAAGGTATTGTTATGCTGCAAGAATTCTTCTTGGAGAATCCTCTTTTCTCTTTGAATCATTCAAGAACTATAGCAAGGGCCATTCCACACACCTCTTGAGAGGATTGGCATTGTATTTCTTCACCATTGTTACTTGTCATTGCATGAAGAGAAGAGCTCTCTATTAGGGAACTCAAGTGCCCTCCCAAGGAGGAAGAGGGGATTCATAAGTCCATGCCTTTCTCTATGATGTTAGCCTATCAATATATTGATCCATTAGTAGCTATATGATTGTCATTTTTTGTTTTTCATGGTTCTAGTTCTTGCAAATCTTCTCTAACATTTATTTATTTTTGTTTTTCTTTTATTTCCTTGTTTCATGTGTATTTGGTTATCTAATCAACTCACAAACCTTTGTCTTGTTTATCTGACTTAACTAGGAAAGTAAGTGTTGTGTTTTTTCTCACCCATGTGACAAAACCAACACAACAGATTGGAGACCATACTGGGGATTGTGAATCCAATTCCTCCCTATTTAATTCTTGAGAGACCTTCTTTCTAATTGTTTGGATATGCAAGTACCAAAACCAGCCTAATCCAGTCTTCCAAAGTCAGAATTCAGAGCCAAGGCAAGAGAATTTCATTTTGAAATTTCTTTCCTGACGCGTGACAGGCAGTGCATGACTTTCGAGGCACACAGATATGCATTTTGCGCACTCTGTGCTATGTGCATGTGACAGCCTTCATAAATCCGTACATTGTGCACACTCTACATGATTAGCGTGACTTTTAGAACTACATCCCACACATAAGTTCAGTTTTTGCAAATTGTAATGGTTTTTATGAGTGGTTTGAGAGCCCGTTGCCTTCAAATTTTAATTTTCTGCACTTTTTAAAGCAATCACACTTCACTTAGATTCCTTTCTTACAATAAAGTTTAACTAACATAAGCACATAGGGGTAAAAACAATCACAATTATTCTCGTTGCTTTGTTGCCACATGGATGGCTCATTTTGCATTTAAATTTTGAGTTGAAGTTATTTCTCTTTCAAAGACAATCAACTAATTTAGGACTACAAATCAATTTTAACCCTCAAGTATGCTCCTCCCATGCACCCAAGTGTGATCTCAGGAATCAAAAAAGGTGTTTGAAAGGAAATTTCACCTCCCTTAAAAACTCATTAGGAGAGGACAAAACCCCCCTAGGGTACCTCTTAGTTTTGGAAAAAATCTTAAAGCTTTGTAAGGGCCCATACATTCCCACATGTTTGCAATCTTAGGACTGTTTCTAAAAGCTTTCTTAGTCTAGAAAACACTCTAGGAAAGTTTAAAAGATCAAGTAACGAGCCCATACATTCCCACATGTATACAATCCTATGATAGTTTCAAAAGATTTCTTAGTATAGACAACATTCTAGGGAGTTTAAAGGATCAAGTAAGGACCCATATGTCCACATTTCTTGTTCTCTAGGGCTTTAAATATTCTGCAAGGTTGTACCAAAATAAACATAGTAAGCTAGGTAAGAAGATTTGTAAGGACCAGAGGAAGTCCACATGATGCAATCTTACACTTAAATTATTAAAAATATTTTGCACACTTTTCACTTTCTTGCACACAAAGCCACTCCTCACACACATTATTTCTATTAGAATAGTGGAGGTCGAAGTAAGGTTTATTTTTAAGTACCCACAAAGTACTTCAAAGGAATTATGAAAGATCTGACTACTTCTTTAGAAATTATCCACACCAATTTAATTCAAACGAGGTTGGTCCATGACCCCAATCTCTCATCCCACTCCATCTAAAAATTTTCTAAGAACGCACTAAATTTTCCTCCACGGGAGGTTCCTAAAGAAATGTCTTAGTCTAGGTAGGATCTCGAGGGTAGGAATCCAAATAACCCCTCGTTATCAGATTCTCACATTCTAAAAGAGTAGAAGTTGAGAATAGGGATCCTTCAAATCCTCCAAATCAAGTGTTCCTATACCATAAGGTAGGGAGATACCCGTGAAGGGTCGAAGGTCGAGGTCCGGTTGTTCTGTCCATCCCTCCTTGAGTCACCCAACTCTTGTGAGGGTATCCATCTCGTGACCCATTTTTTAGGCCAAAAATCTAAATATTGCACTTTGATCGAGGTACTTAGTGGATAAACTTAGGATATTTACCCAGGTGGCGGTTGTGGTATGCAATCGCACCTTGGTCAGATTTTGTGTGGCTATTGGGAAATATCTCCAACTCTTTCAGGAAATGCACCCTCTACCCCTCATTATAACTAACTACTTCAACCTTCACTAGTTCCTCTTCCAATGACTTCAGACCCTACTATCGAGTGTTATTGGAAGGCCAAGTGATAAATTGAGAGGAAGGACGATAAGTCTTTTTGGACACAAGCATTTTTTTTGTTATTTTTTCCCCACACGGAAAAAATCAACCTATCCACATGCTTTTTTATTTTACATTTGATGTATGATGTTCATTTGATTACATGCATATGTGAGTTATACTATTTTGTGAAGATAAAAAATATAAAAATCATTTTTTCATTTATTTCTCTTTTCACCATTTGCACACATTCACTTTGCTAGTCAGAACCATAGGGGAACCACAGAATCCCCGTCGTTCTATATGCTTGCAGAATCTCCCTCCTATTCTAGGAGGGGTCCCTAGTTTCGCCAACTCACCAGCTCCACCATCTCATACCCTAGTGAGCCCTACTATTTTTGGATTAGCGTTATTTGATTCCACTTTACTTGGGTCAAATACCCAAGGCAATCCATCTATTTGTTATCCTTCACAAGGAGGTGGGAGTCAAACTTCTTCTCAAGGAAGAAGTACAAATCCACCAAATCCCTCTCAAGGGATAGGTCCATTACCTACACACATGATGACTTGAACTAATCCTTCACAAAATCCCCCTGTGCCATACTTGGCATCCCTCAACATTCTTGATTTAACCAAAATCATGAATGACCCCATTTTACATGATGCCACTTGGCCCAATATGCCTACAAAGTTGCCTTCAGACATTCTAAAGTTTGAAGGAAAACCAGGGGAAGACCCCACCAACCATGTTATGACCTTCCACTTATGGTGATCTTCAAAAAGCACCATGGATGATATCATCCACTTGAGTTTATTTCAAAGAAATCTCACGGGTTCATTAGCCAAATGGTATGAGGATGAAAATTCAAGGTCCCATGTGACTTTTGAATCACTGGCAAAGGCCTTTTTGTCATTTTTCCAATTACCTATTTGCCATGAAAATGGTTTAGAACTTCTCTCTGAGTTCAAACAAACCACTACTTTCCATATCACTAACCACATTCATGAATGGCATCGACGACGTAGTCTGTGTAAAGCAGAAACCACGAAAGAACAATGTCTCGATTGGTTTCTGAAATTGCTCGTCCCCATGATTTCCAAGGATGTAGCATCCAATTTTCCTCAATCAAAAGAGGAATCCATCAGCAAGTCCCAACAAATAGACCTCATATATTCCCAATCAGGTTACTTGTACACAGTATTTCCCGATGCACCCAGACCCCTACCATTTAGCCAGGACAAACCTGGGGTTTCTCACGCTACGGATGGGTTGATTGGTTCTATGACACACCTCAACCCTTACGGCCACCCCTCACCTACTTATGGTGCAAATAAATATCCGCAACCATATGGAGCGACATCTTATTACCCTCCTCCCACTCACCAACAGTCATATCCTGTGGCTCCCCCTCCACCATTGGGAGGACCCCCGCTGGTACCCATGATGCATTTGGTCTCTCAATCAAGTACGAGTTCACCCCCAACCACCGCATATAACCCCAACAGTAGTGAAATTAATTCAACTTCCCATACGCCATATGGATCGTATCCACAAAACAATCTTTGTTTTCCATTTCCTGGTCCTCCCCAACAAGTTTCTCCTCCACCAGGACAACCACATGTCGGTGTTAATTTTTTTCATCCCTCTCCCATTCAACAGGTTCATGCTTTTGAATAGTTGAATACGAAAAATCCATCCCATCAGTCGAATAATTCCAAGAATAAAGGAAAAAATTGAATCAATAACAACCCAGGACCAAGAGGAAATAACCCCCAACAAAATCGTCCTATTGAGGGAAACCAGAATCACAAAAACCAAAACCCCCAAGGGGGAAACAATAACAATCAACCACGAAAAGGGAAAAAAAAAATCTCAGAACTAAATTCCCTTCTGCTCTATGCGATGAGAATGGACATTATACTCACCATTGCCCCCAAATTTCTGATTACAAATAGATGGAAGAATCCATGAACACACAACGCCCTCCGACACCACCTTCCCCTTAGTAGGCCCCAAAAAATTATTTTCAACCACCACCTCTAGTCGTTTTACAAAACCCCATTCCACACCAAGGTGTGATGAATACTCAATAAGAGATAAACTCTACCCCACAATAAATAAGGAAATATCAAAACCCAGGTCCCAATCAACCCGGAAATATGATCGATCGCAATATCTTCCATACCAGTGAAGAAGAAACTATTCTGCAAACACACGGCCGCCAATACAAAATCCCTCCTGACTCTACCCCAACCACCTCAAAAAAAACTACAGATACAGACAGAAAACCATTGATGATACTACGCCCTAACATTGAACCCAATCCCCGTATACCCCACGTACCTTTATAGTGGAATGTACATAAACCTCATGCTAGGGAAGCCCGTAACTACAGTATGGTCAATGAATTGGTACAGTCTCTTGCAGTCATGTTTATGTTGGAGGTCCTCCAAACCTATCCATCACAGCGTAAATCCTTTCTTTCCACCTTAGGGGCAGTCAACCCAGCTAATACTTGACTCATCACTTTTGATCTAGATAGCGGAGAACCATGCATCCCCGCACTGGTATATTTTCAAATACCAGTTATGATTTGAAACATGGCAGTTCATTGGTGCATCATCAATGAAGGTGCGTCCACATGCATCATGTCCAAAGTAGTATGGAAGAAACTCATCTCACCTGAGCTAGTACCATCTACCATCATCTTGAGAGCTTATGACGGTCGACCATCATCCCCTGAAGGACTCTTCCAAAATGTCCCTATAGAACTTGGGGGAAAAACCATCCTGATTGACATTGGATTTAACGATGCCCCACTTGATTACAATATCTTGTTTGGATGTAGCTATATGTATGCTATGAAGGCGGTATCCTCTTCTGTGCTTCGCATGATGATGTTCCACCATAACAGGAAAATCGACACCATCGACCAACTTACACATTACGAGCCTAATCATTCTGCCAACATTGATAACATCCTCCCCCTTGTCTGCACTAGTTCGAATGATTTTTCAGTCATCGAAATTGGTCCTGGAATATTCAAGGACCCATCCTTGTTGGGGACTTATCTTGGAGCACCATCTCTCCTAAACCCTTCTATTTCAGCACAAGTGTGTTTAGTTTCCTCTAACAAAATAAATATCGGAGACAATTCTCCCCTCACTGTTTCCCCTCCCCACATCGAAGTTCCACTAGTTGTCGAAATACTACCTCAGGAATTCCTTGAATGCACCACCGAACCACTTATCCTATATTTTCCCCCCCTCCATGGGAAAATACCATTTTTTGAGTCATCCCCCCAATCCATTACCCAAATCCCCTTTTTCTACCCCCCACCTGGAGTCCAAGAATTCCAGGTAGCTGCTACTCTCACCCTTCCCAACATGGTTCTCGCCATCCTTGTATGGTATCTCCTTCCCCCTTCTATGATTCCTCCACCATCTCTCCCTCCTCAGATAGAGGAATTACCGATGAAGATCCTAGTACAGGCTCCTGCCACACCACCCCCACCTAGCAGCAACATCGCCGCCCCCGGGAGCAGATGACAGAAGAATGATCCCATAGCTCCACTCCCTCCTCTAGCTCAACCTCCTTGCACTCTATGCGAAAGAGAAGGACACCCCACTAATAGATGTCCTACTCTTCCCAAGTTACGCAATCTTATCCAGCTCCCCAAAGAAACCCCATTTTTTACCACTCCACCAAGTACCTCTGTTGCTACTATGGAGTCCTCAACCACACACAAGAAAGGGTTACAAACCAATTTCACTTATGTCATATGCTCAAATTATGGCCATTACACTCATCATTTCCCATCTCTACCTCAATCCCGCCAAACATTAGTCGTAGTACACCACATATTCCCGCCTAATCCCCCTCAGGGTCTCCCTACTACTGCTCACATTACACAGATTCGTTAAATTTCTTCGTCGGTCTCCGCGCGAATGAGATACCATCCACAGTATCGTGACATTTGGTTTATATCAAGCGATCCATCACACCATGTACACGATATCCCTTCTACGTCTTCATCCCTTGAGGACAATAACACTTGCCCGATGACAGTTCCCCCTACCATCTCCCAGGATCCCCTGTATTCTCGCATTTTCCACTGCGACGAAGATATATTGGAGGAACTAACTACCCCTAATTTCCCATGAAATGTGTTCCATCATCGATCACTTTTACTCTCACACGAGGTCTTTCACCCTCTACCCAAGCCTCCCTGTGTGCAATCGAAACCAAGGATTTTATTCCATCGGGGCATATTGACTAGTTCTAAAACCCTATCCATGCCCCCGATGATTTTGAAGAAGGAAACATGGCCAACATCTCCCCCACAGTGAAAATTGGCCTTTCCATTAAACTTGGCATCGTAGAAGAGATCACCATTGGCTTCGCATGCTCCCCTGAAGAGATAATTTCTTACAAAGCTCTCTTTCAAGAATAATATTTTTTCCTGGTCATGTATGGAAATGCCTAGCCTCGATCCTTCTATAGTCGAGCATCGAATTGACACATGGTCGGATATCTCCCATGATCGCCAGAAGCAACGCTCCCTACACCCATCCAAAGTTACGGCTATCAAAGCTAAAATGGACAAGTTACGCGTTGTCGAGTTCATTTACCCCATTGCATACACTTCTTGGGTCTCCAACCCAGTCCCCGTTAACAAAAAACAGGGAACTATTCGCATCTGCACAGAATTTCATAACCTCAACCACACTTGTCCCAAAGACAAATTCCCAACCCCTTTCATTGACCAAATCATCGATGATTGTGTCGGTAATGAGGCATTGTCCTTTATGGATGGCTTCTTTGGCTATAATCAAATTCAAATCCACCCAGCAGATCAATACAAAACCGCTTTTACAACCCCCTAGGGCACCTTTTCTTATCGCAACATTCCCTTTGGGATAAAAAACGTCGGTGTTACATTCCAACAGGCCATGACCTACATTTTTCATGATCTTTCTTGCATCGTCCTTGCTTATTTGGACGACCTCACCGCTTGATCCAAAAATCAAACACATCATTTAGAGGACTTACGCATCATTTTCCAACGATGTTGCCAATATAATATCCACTTGAACCCCCTCAAGTGTGTCTTTTGCATCACTTTCGGACTCCTCCTTAGGTTCATTGTCTCCAAACACGGCATCACAGTGGACCCCCTCAAATTCCAATCTATCACAAAAATTCCACCACCTAGGAATTTACACCAACTACATAGCCTACAAGTCAAAGCCAACTTTTTACATCGTTATGTCCCAGACTATGCCACTCACGAACATGGTTTTCTTCACCTATTGCACCATGATATCCCATTTCGATGGGACAAACATGCTCGAACATATTTTGATGATTTAAAATCTGCCCTATCCAATGCCCCTTTGATTAGTCCCCCAGACTATGATCCCAATTACATCCTATACTTATCATCCTCTATTGTTTCAATCGCAGGAGTCCTCATCCAAATAGGGGATGATGGGCATGAACATGTGATTTACTACATTAGTAAAAACCTTTCAAGGCCACCCTTAAAGTATAATCATGATGAAAAACTTATGTTAGCAGTTGTCCTCGCAACCCAAAAACTACGACATTACATTCTTCTTCGAACGACCAAGGTCGTCACAAATTCCAACCCCATGCAGTACTTGGTCAGTCGACAACAGATCAATGGAAAACTTTTTGGATGGATTGTTATCCTTCAAGAATACGATCTAGAGTTCTCCACTCCCAAAAGAAAGAAATTTATTATCTTAGTCAAACTCATTACGGATTTTCCCTCAGACGCCAAAGCTTCCCTCGTCAATGAGGATTTCCCCCAACGAACACCTCTTCTTCGTTCCCTCTGATGACCATTGGTATGGCGACCTCCTCGTCTACCTTCGTACACAGAATTTTGGGTCTCACCTCTCTCGATATGATTGTCGATGCATTCATTGTCAGGCTCCCCGATACCTCCTCATCAGAGACATTCTTTACCAACGTGGGGTCAATACCATCCTTCCGCGATGTCTTACCATCGACAAAGCAAATGGAGTCTTGAAGGATTTCCATAGTAGTTCTTGCGATGGTCACCTGTCGGGTGTGTCCACCGCCCAAAAAATCATTCGAGCATGATACTTCTGGCCCACTTTGTTTCATGACTGCATCAACACTTTCAAACAATGTGATAAATGTCATCTTTATGCAAACAAATCACGAGCTCCACTAGCTCTTCTACACCTAGTCATCACAGCCGGCCCCTTTTGTAAATGGGGCATAGATTTCATGACTTTCCATCCTCCATCCAGTAATGGACACAAGTACATTTTTGTGGCAGTGGATTATTTTACCAAATCGATCGAAGCCATGCCCACATTTAACAACATTGTTGACACAGCAGCACGTTTTTTCTTTAACCATGTCATTACCCAGTTCGAAGTCCCACAACAATTCGTTTATGATCATGGTAAAAATTTTGAGAACGAGATATTTGCATAACTCTCCTAAAAATTAGGCTTCACCCATGATTCTTCCTCCCCATACTACCCTCAGTCCAACGGATAGGTCGAGGTTGTGAATAAAGTTCTCAAAACCATGCTACAACACACCGTCAACAAACATAAGACCAACTAGCATCATATGTTGTTTTTCGCTTTATGGGCTTATTGCACGGTAGTCAAAACTGCCACTATTTTTACACCATTCCACATCGTCCATGGGACCAAATCCACCCTCCCTATCGAGTGTGAAATCCCCACGTTACGCACTACCATAGAGCTCTTACCCAACACTGATCCAATGGAGCAATGCCTGCTGACCTTAGAGTGACTTGATGAAGACCCTCTCTCTTCATTACAACACAATGAGGCAGCCAAAAAAAGGTCCAAAGCCACCTTTGACCGCCATGTCAACCTTCGCTCATTCAACAAAGGTGATCTCATGTTATCCTATGATATCTCCCATGACACTCTAGGCCATGGGAAATTCGATTCATTATGGCACGGCCCCTTCATCATCTGATATTGCCTCACTAAATACACATACATCTTGGCCTCTCTCGAAGGATACCCTCTCAAAGAACCCGTCAACGGGTTGTACTTGAAGAATTTTTAAGCCTAAGCATAGCCCCCCTACCTTAGGTTTCTCTTTGTACACATTTGTAGAGTTTTTAGTCTTCTTTACTGCCACTACTCCTCATGTCTGATCTATCACCTGTTTTATTGACAGATGCATCATCCATCATCCTACCACATTGGTTATGCTGACGGTGCCAGCCGCTGGACCCAAAATCTCGCTTCGGTCGCTTGGGCCCTCTATACTCCCTCACATATACTACTCCATTCTAGTGGCATATGTTTAGGCTCGGGCACCAAAAACCAAGATGAATATGATGTCGTCATTAATCTCCTCGTCGAGACCAGTCACCGCCACATTCGTCACCTTAGTGTTCTACTAGATTCCCATCTTGTTGTCCTGCAGCTCAACAACATGTATCATGTTCACGATCCTTTCCTCTTTTGTAAATACTTGCAAGTTAGACTCCTATCTCTCAAATTTGATTCCATCACATTTACACATATTTCAAGAAACCTCAATCAAGTAGCAGATCACATGGCTAACCTAATATTGGATTGGAATTTATCACATTAAAAACATCATATACACAGCATGATACATTTGTCAATAGATAGAAATATACATCATAAATCATAAACACAAAATATAAATACAAGAATGATCAATATATCCATCATATATATCATCAAGGTCATGAATTTTTTACAAAAAATATATATACAATTGTATGTAGGCTCAAGAATCTCATCATCCCTATCAGTACAAAACTAGGTATCAAATACCCTATACAAAATCTCCTCGTCGAGGCCAGTCACCGCCACATTCGTCACCTTAGTGTTCTACTAGATTCCCATCTTGTTGTCCTGCAGCTCAACAACATGTATCATGTTCACGATCCTTTCCTCTTTTGTAAATACTTGCAAGTTAGACTCCTATCTATCAAATTTGATTCCATCACATTTACACATATTTCAAGAAACCCCAATCAAGTAGCAGCTCACATGGATAACCTAATATTGGATTGGAATTTATCACATTAAAAACATCATATACACAGCATGATACATTTGTCAACAAATAGAAATATACATCATAAATCATAAACACAAAATATAAATACAAGAATGATCAATATATCCATCATATATATCATCAAGGTCATAAATGTTTTACAAAAAATATATATACAATTGTATGTAGGCTCAAGAGTCTCATCATCCCTATTAGTACAAAACTAGGTATCAAATACCCTATACAAAATCGATCCCCCAAACCCGTACATATAAACTCATCACTCAAGGTTCCCTTAAATCTCCTCCCCCCCAGGTCCTCTGTCAGTTGGAGGTACCCCACCAGCTGGGGGGGCTCCAGCTCCAGAAGGTAGTCGACCAGTCATATATTCCCCCACCACTGCTACCGTGTAGATCAACGCCCACCACTCTGTCGATACCCCCACACATTGGTCCAAGACCTCGTCGTCCTAGATATGGGCCCGTACGCCTTCTGGCACCCCCTGAAGGACCCGCTCGAACCGTCGACGCAGATCCTCTAGCACGGCCTCAACGTCTCCATGTGGCTCTCTGGACGGTTCGACACCGGCATCATCTCGTCGGCACCTCTGCCTAGCCCTTGTCTCTTTGGGATCCAGTCGAGTGGTCTCCCATCAAGCCTGCTCCTAGATGACCTACACCTCTTGACCCTAGGGTCCAACATCTACAAAAAAACACAGATATAGTGTCATCATCCATATAAATTTACGATCAACGCTATTTACCAAAAACACAAAAACAGATAACACACGTACCTTTATGGTCCCATTCCTCCCCAAGAAGTAGTACCATGTCGGGGTCCTGTCTGTAATCCATACCAGCATATGGATACTCGAGAATCACCTGTGGCATCTATCACCACACTCAAGAAATCATGGTCGTAAAATAATAGCCACCCTCCCCTCCTCCATGTCATGCCAAAACGTGTACCCATAGCATCAATCGAGGCTCTCGACACGATGTTGGTGCCAGTAGAATCTGAGGGTGCAATAGCAGCACCCTCTCTAAGAACTAGGCCACCAAAGCTAACCCAAATGCAAAATCACCAGAATCAGCACACTGACACCGATTCATCTGCGACACCATCTGGGTATGCATCAACACACCCCATGCAAACAAGTCTCCATCCAAGACCTCCTCCACCACCCTCATCTGACCACCTATGATACGATGAGTTCCAAAGTATCCATAGATCCTCACCACCATATTCACAATGCACTCGGTCAGCAAGTCATCTAAGGCCTCAATCTGCACTACCGAACCCGACATAGGGTTTGGCTTGGAACAATGTCATGCCGCAATGGTCTCCACCCTATCCTCCCCTGGAATATGGGGATCCACAGCCAAATCCCTCCCCTAGAATGGTAGTCCTGTCAAAAAATAGACATCCTATGTTGCAAAGAACCTCAGTTTCTCCCCCTACACCACAAAGCACTGCAGGTCAGTCCTCCACATTTGAATCAAAAACTCGTGTAAAAACTCCTGCGACCATATCAAGTGACAATCGAAAAAATTTAGCAACCCGTGGGCTACTAAGTGTCTACATACTCCAATTTTATCCCTCACAGCCTCCCTCAATTGTTCCAAGTCCCACTTTCGCTAGTGGACCAGCATCGTACTCCAGAATGTTCTGATCACCTGCATTCACCAAAAAACATATGATCATCCACATCATCCATCAAAAATCATAAACATCCAAAAATCATACATCCCTTATCCTGCCCACAGTGCGTGGCTTTCACCCATGCAGTTGCATGATTGTTCTTCACACAGTTGCGCACTAATGCGCAGCTATCACACCTACAGTCGTGCATGGGTGCACAATTGTCACTCCTACATGCGTTCATACAATGTGCGCATGTCTATCTAACCCACAGACACATATGTGTGGTTGTTACCTACATAGACGCACATTATGCATGGGGTTTCCAAACACATCCACGCATTCAGCAATGCATGACATTTTGGGAAAAACCTGCACATAATGTTCGAGCAACCGAGCTCTACCCATGCACACATGCACAAGTATTCCCCCTTTTCCCGTGCACTAGTGGGCCCCTACCCTTAAAATCCCCAGTATGGCCCTCCGTATAGCCCCTGCCTAACATCCATCCAATTCAAAAAATGAAGGATGATAAGGCCACTAACCTATCTCTCGTTGCTCCTGGATCAGTAGCCTCACACTCTCGTCATCTCCAAATCACCTCACAGCTCTCTCACCAGATCAGCAATAGTGTCGGTGCAAATGAGGTGGCATTGTGGGACCACCATCCATATGTAAGCCCTTTTTCCTAGCTTCCACATTCTGGTCCAAAGCCTCTGTTTTCCGATCCCTTCTCAGCCACGAGATCTTGATCCAACCATCTACACATTCATATTCCTCGGGTTCTCATTTGCACTTCTCCTTGGAGGAGCATTTATTTTTCATGCCACGTTCAGGTACGCATGCTCACTTTCAGTTTTAATCAAATAGTTGTTATATGTTCTTTATCATCAGATATTGTTCATGTCGGGTATTTGTTTTTTTGTGTACAAGTACTTGTTCAACAAGCTTACAGCCCCTTCAGGTATATGTTCAACACTAGAATGTAATTACTCCCTCTGTAAATAATTGCATATCCCAATCACACCCTCTGACATTTTCTTTTGGGGTCCCTACATCCGTCTCTGTAGTATCTTTGCCTCCACCACATTTTGATACTGTCAACCGATAGCACTCTCCACCACATGATTTGCCCCATTCATAGTTCCCCCTGGCAACTTGACACTCATGTTGCTTTCACCCATTAGGATTGGGAGTCCCGATAGTATTTTGCACTTCCTAGAATGAACCCCATACTTCTTCTTATCATATTGCTAACCTTCCCAATGGACTCCCGAGTCATATCATACTACACTTATTTCTATTGACTGCACCCCCGCAGTTCCATTATCCCTCCATCTCATCCACCATCAATTTCCCCATCTGCAGATTGTCCTCCATCCATTTACCTAATACAGAAACCCACCCATGGGGCCTCCACCAGTTCTCTTTCACCAACTTGTGCTCTAAACAGGCCAAGCCATCTTTCACCAGGGCACCCATTTCTATATATGTACACTCAAAACAAATTATTCTTTATTTCTTTGGTAAATGTATAAAGCCCTTGTTTCCAGCATATACATAGCTTTTTTAGTCGTCATCCCCGATAGCATTCTTTTACCTGGTAAAGAAAACCATGTCTCCCTTGGTTGGGGCATCCATTCTTTTTTCATATCGACATCGTTAACAAACCCCGAGTATCCCAAATCCAGGTACCCACGATCTCTAAGTTTTCCCAGTTTGTTATCCTATGGCACAGTTTAACCCCATATCTAGTAGTCCCCCTGACACTAGATCTAGTTTTACGGTTCCTTCCAATCATCCCTCAAACACCCCAACCAAGGGCAGTCTTGAGTCCCACAACATCTTGACTTTGTCCATGATTACTCATCAGTACTTGATATCATCTATTACTCAGTGGATTTCAAGAATCCTTTTTTGTTTCTTGACATCGCGTCTCCCTTCCTATCGACATCAGCACAGTTTCCATAAGGGAGGCAATATATTGACTCTCATTACCTTTTCAAATGAGGAGTCTTGAACGACACAGAGAGAATCATCATTGCTTTCTGATTTCGTTGAACCCCATAACATTCAACTTCAGAAAACTCTCATGTTACAGTGGGTCTTACTATGTGATCATTGCAGCTTTTCATACCAGCCGAAGACCTCTAAAGTTGTTAGGCCATCAATGCCTATGATTCATCAACACATATTACCTTCATCCTTTACTCACTTTAGAGCCATATCACCATTCAAAACCGTCATTTGTCGTTATCAATCGCCTCGAGGGCGCTGCAGTTATCTAAATAATCATCCATCTTTAGTTACAGTCCCACATTTTGCTTTCATGACACGAGCATGGGGCATGCCCACCTCATTTGGAAACAGATTTTATTTTTTCTTCCTAGATAAAGGTTTGGTTCCCACAGTTTTCCCTCTCCCTCCAGCAAATCTCTCTTGCAATTCCTCTCTTCACTCTTCCACATAAGTGCACCTTCGGAAAAAGAAACATTGATGTATTTAAGATATATGTATGCTCCTAACTTCACACATCAGGGGGCACCTGTTATCACCAAAAAATCATCTGCAGCATTACAAACAACAGTTGAAGAAATACTTCAATGACAGTAGCAATTAGTACACCTATAGCACCAAAATCCATCAAAAAGGCACAAAACTATATATTGGGTTCAAAAATTAAAGTGCACAAATTCACCAAAGGAAGCGTGTGAACTGTGCATGGAATGCACAGGCTAACACTGCCCTAAGCATGCACTATGCACAGAATGCATAAGATGTGTGACTGTCTACGAGAAAATTCGTGCACTTCTCATGAACGGCACATTTATGAATCTTTTCGGCCTCTCAACCACTTCCATTCTAACCCCCAACACGATTTGACACTTAGATCTGAGCGAAATATAGCTTGGAGGTTGGTCAAGAGATAGGAAGTGCCCTAAAAGGCCCCTTTCTCACACTATGAACCAGTTGTGTCTTCCCATGAATGGAAACTATAAATATGTGCCATGGGTGTGCTAGAAAAATAAGAATTTAAAGGTATTGTTATGCTGCAAGAATTCTTCTTGAAGAATCCTCTTTTCTCTTTGAATCATTCAATCACTATAGGAAGGGACATTCTACTCACCTCTTGAGAGGATTGGCATTGTATTTCTTCACCATTTTTACTTGTCATTGAATGAAGAGAAAGCTCTCTATTAGGGAACTCAAGATCCCTCCCAAGGAGGAAGAGGGGCTTCATAATTCTCTACCTTTCTCTACAGTGTTATCCTATCAATATATTGATCCATTGGTAGCTATATGACTTTCTTTTTTTGTTTTTCATGGTTCTAGTTGTTGCAAAGCTTCTCTAACATTTATTTCTTTTTGTTTTTCTTTTTATTTCCTTGTTTCATGTGTATTTGGTTATCTAATCAACTTATAAACCTTTGTCTTGTTTAGATGACTTAACTAGGCAAGTAAGTGTTGTTTTTTGCTCACCCATGTGACAAAACCAACACAACAAATCTTACTATGGGGGAATATGTAATGAATATTCAAATGATTTCTATACCCATGGGTGGTGCTCATGTTGTACTAGGAATCCAATGGTTACAAACATTAGGAATGATGTCTTTTAATTTTTAAGAACTTTTCATGAAATTTTCATTGGAAGGAAAAGAAATTGAGTTAAGGGGTATATGAGGGAAACCCAGTAAGGTGATAATCTCTAATGGCATGAAAAAATTATTGAAAAATGCGCATCATGGTGTAATTGCACAACTATGCTCACTAGATGTTCACACATCTAAACCATCTATTCCCCTACATCTCCAAGGGATCATTGATAAGCATTCCAAAGTATTTGAAGATATTCTCAAAGGTATTCCACCCACTCGAAATCATGATCATGTTATTCACCTAATTCCTAGGATTTGTAAGTTTTAAACCTGTGAAGTAAAGCAATGCATATAGATTCTTAAGCAGGACAGAAATTAATCAATGGCTCATACACAGAGTACACAGAGATTTTATACCGGAAACCTTCAACCGGGAAAACCTTTCTTATATTCATTATATCGAATTTCACCATTCGCCATACAATATATACAATGGTTTTAGGTATTCCATAGATACCAAAACCCTAATCCCTTAATCGAGGATTAATTTACAAATCTGCTAAAAATAGCAAAAACCACCCAAAAAAAAAATCGGGACATTGTCGCGAACGCTACGTGTAACTAGGGGAGGGCATACATGCCCCCCTGGGGAACCCCCTAGGAAAGCACACGGCAGAGCATTAGTGAGAGGGATCATCAGATGCATTTTTCATATCTGACGTGCCCACACACACACATGCAAAGAATATAACACATACCCAACATTCTCCCACTTGTTGTTTTCTTTGCATCCAGGGGTCCAAGGGATTATATAGTCAACAATCCAGGGCAGCAATGCCCATTGTTTCTCTACACCAGAAGAACTTTTCTGTGTTCACAGACTTTGTCAATGAATCTGCAACATTCTTTAAAGTGTCAACCTTTTCCAGCAACACCTTCTTTTCCTCAACCATGTCTCTCACAAAGTGATATTGAACATCAATATGCTTTGTCTTCGAATGATAAGCTAGTTTCTTTGCCAAGAATATTGCACTCTGACTGTCACCGTCTAATCTCACTGCTTGTTGGACCAAACCAATACCTGAACACAATCTTTGTAACCATATTGCTTCCTTGCTTGCATGAGTGGTTGCCATGTATTCAGCTTCTGTAGTTGAGAGTGCCACTACAGCCTGTCTTTTTCTCATCCAACTGATTGCTCCTCCAAATAGGTTAAACACATACCCACTTGTAGATCTTTTGTGATCCAGATCTCCAGCGCAGTCTGCATCAACAAAGCCATGTATGTCCACCACTCTGTCTAATCCCGGTCTTCCTTGGTAGCACAATCCATAACTGGTGGTGCCACGAAGATACCTGAAGACCCTCTTTACTGATGTCCAATGCTCCTTCTCTGGTTTTGACATATACCTACTCAAAACTCCCACTGCATGTGCAATGTCCGGTCTAGTACAAACCATTGCATACATCAAACTGCCAACTGCACTGGCATATGGAACATGGGACATGTCCTCTTCTTCTTCATGTGTCTTGGGACATTGATCTGTCGATAACTTTACACCTATAGGAATAAGAAACTTGACTGGTTTACTTCCATGCATATTAAACCTCTACAATATCGTCTCAACATATTTTCTTTGATTCAACCATAGTTTCATGTTTGCACGATCTCTTTTAATCTCCATTCCCAGAATGAAATTAGCAGCACCGAGATCCTTCATGTCAAATTTGGAGGATAGTTGCGATTTCACCTCCTTGATAACATCCGTGTTATTTCCTACCAACAACATGTCATCAACATACAACACTACATAAATGAAGTGATTTCCAACCTACTTGGAATATACACAGTGATCAACCCTGCTTCTTACAAATCCCAATCCAAGGATGTATGTGTCAAACTTTTGGTACCACATCCTAGGTCATTGCTTCAGACCATATAGTGACTTCTTTATCTTACAGACCAGCTCTTTCTTTCCCTTCACTACAAAGCCTTATGGCTGCTTCATGTAGATTTCTTCTTCCAGATCCCCATGTAGGAATGTTGTCTTCACATCCATCTGTTCCACTTAAAGATCAAAAGCAGCAGCAATAGATAAAAGAAATCTAATGGAATTTAACTTAGCAACAGGAGAAAAAATCTCACCAAAGTCAATTCCCTCTACCTGGGAATAACATTTTGCTACTAACTGAGATTTTTATTTCTCCACTTTACCTTGTGCATTAAACTTCTTCTTGAACAACCATTTGATACCAACCGATTTTCTTCCAGCTGGAAACTCAACTATATCCCATGCCTCATTCTTATCCAAGGCATCCATTTCTTCAACCATGGCCTTCTTCCAGAGTTTACAATCCTCTGAATTCATTGCTTCCCTGACAGTTCTGGGATCATCATCGGTAATAGATAAAGAAAAATTGGAACGAAAATTAGGTGGGCTATACCTTTCTAGTTGCCTTCTATCTCTCATTGATATCCTCACTGGGGTATGAGGTTCTTCTTCTTCTTCTTCTTCTGCTTCCTCTTCTTCAAATGATTCAGATTTTGCATCATCCAACTCAAGCTCTATTTTCTCAGGTTCGTCTTGCATTGGTAGGAATTCCTGTTTGGACACATCTTTTACCTCTCTGAAAACAACATCTAGATTGTAAACAGTTTTCTTGGTTTCTAGGTTCCAAATCTTATAACCTTTCACACCATCTTTATAATCAATAAAGATACACTTTTCAGCTTTATTATCCAGCTTACTCCTATTTTCCTTTGGAACATGTACATAAGCATCACAACCAAACACTCTAAGATGTTGAAGAGAGGGTTTCTTTCCAAACCATACCTCATGTGGAGTTTTATCATCCAACGCTGATGAAGGTGATCGATTGACCAGGTAACATGTTGTACCCACTGCCTTTGCCCAAAATTCTTGTCCTAACCCGGCACCGCTGAGCATGCTCCTTGCTTTTTCCATTAGTGTATTTTTCATCCTTTCTGCAACTCCATTCTGCTGAGTGTATGGAGTAGTCTTCTGCCTTGCTATACCACACTTCTTACGGAATTCTTTGAATTCATTTCTACAAAATTCTCCACCATTATCTATTCTCAATAACTTTATTTTCTTCTCTGTCTGATTTTCTACCAGAGCCTTAAACTCTTTAAATTTATCAAATACCTCAAATTTCTTTCTAAGAAAATAAATCCATGTGTTCCTTGAAAAATCATCTATGAATGAAACACAATACACAGATTTACCTAGGGATGGAACAGGAACAGGTCCAAACATGTCACTGTGTATCAACTCTAAGATCCCCTTTGCTCTTGTAGCACCAGATGGGAATCTTACTCGATTATGTTTACCATATATGCAATGTTCACAGAAATCAAAATCCAAAGTGCAATTAGACATACCTTCAACCAGACCTTACCGTGTAGTGTTCGAAGGCCCTTTTCTCCAATATGCCCCAGTCTTTGATGCCACAGCATGGTCTTCTTTTCTGGGACAGTATTGGTCTTGTCTCCTTCATTACTCTGCTCAGGGACAACAAAATTGTTACACCCATTAGTATAAGTGCTTCCCACCAACTTGTACAGAGTTCCACAACGAACTCCCCTCATCAACACCATTGCTCCTTGTACCATCTTGCAAGTGTTCTTTTCAAATACAATTTTCACTCCGACATCACCCAACTTGCTTACAAATATTAGGCTCCTAGCTAGTTTTGGAATGTGTAGAACCCTAGGGAGAGTTCTAATCCTTCCATTGTTTACCAGCAACTTAACTCTTCCATGTCCCAAGATTTTTATTGTCGAGTCATCTCCTAGGAATACATCACCACCATCATATTTTTCATATTCAGAGAACCACTCCCTGTGAGGAGTCATATGGTATGACGCACCTAAGTCGATCAACCATACATCATGGTATACATGTGTACTTGTAGATTCTACGTAAATATCACCTCCTTCTTCAGTGGAGGTTTTTGCCTCTGTGGAAGAGGTACTATCAGATCCCTTAGGTTTTTCAACCTTCTTAGACTTGCAATCTTTCTTATAATGCCTTGTTTTACCATACTTCCATCATTTCTTCAAAGATTTTCCTGGAGACTTAGATCTACCTGTAGATTTAGATCTCCATCCCGAAGGCTTACCAGGGTTCCTGTCTTGGGTACGCCCTCTTACAAATAAAGCATCTGTGTTGTGATCATCCATGATTTTTCGCCTCATCTCTTCAGATAACAAGGATGCAAATACATCCTCATACTTCAATGTAGATTGAGTGGTACTACCTATTGTTACAACCAGATTGTCCCAAGATTTTGGCAAAGAACATAACAAATTAATACACTTATCTTCTTCTGCAATCGTAATATTAACAGATCCAAGTTGACTTACCAGAGTATTAAATCCATTTATATGTTCTGTCACAGAATCTCCATCTTCCATCCTAAGATGATACAGCTTCTTTCGAAGAAACAACTTGTTTACCAGGGACTTTGATTGATACAAATTCCCTAACTTATCCCATAGTTCCTTGGCTGTAGATTCTCCTGAGACATTCAACAACACCGAATCTACTAGGCAGAGTCGAATAGTACTCCTTGCTCTTTTGTCCAACTTGTCCCAATCTTCCTTTGACATACCAGTAGCTAGTGTACTAGTAGTTTGTGTACTAGTAGGTTGTGTACCAATAGCCTGTGTGCTAGTAGACGGTGTACCAGTAGGTTGTGTACCAGGATCCACAGCGATCCATTGTTCTTTGTCTACAAGAAGGTCCTCCATCTTGAGCTTCCATAGATCAATTTTTTTACCGTTGAACTTCTCTAGATGAGCTTTCCATTCCTCTTTCTTTACTCGAATCTCCACTACAAAAGCTCCCACTAAACCTAGGTTTATCACAAACCCAAGATAAACTTGATCTATCAAGACCGAGCCAAACCCTCAACAACAAAGGCGTCCCTCTAAAGCCAAAAACAAACTCTGATACCACATGTAAGTTTTAAACCTGCGAAGTAAAGCAATGCATATAGATTCTTAAGCAAGACAAAAATTAATAAATGGCTCATACACAGAGTACACAGAGATTTTATACCAGAAACCCTCAACCGGGAAAACCTTTCTTATATTCATTATATCGAATTACACCATTCACCATACAATATATACAATTTTTTTAGGTATTCTGTAGATACCAAAACCCTAATCCCTTAATCCGGGATTAATTTACAAATCTGCTAAAAATAGCAAAATCCGCTAAAAATAGGAAAAACCACCCAAAAAAAAAATTTCGGGGCACTGCCTCAGGCTACCGCCCATTGTCAAACACTGTGCGTAACCAGGGGGGGCATACCTGGCCCCCCCTAGGACCCCCCTAGGAAAGCACATGGCAAAGCACTAGTGAGATGGATCGTCAGACGCAGTTGTCGTATATGATGCACCCACACACACACATGCAAAGAATATAACACATACCCAATAGGATTGTTCCTCCTAACATCAGGCCTTACGGATACTCGTATGCCCAGAAGAGTGAAATTGAGTGTATGGTTGAAGAAATGTTAGAGGCTGGCATTATTAGACCTAGCCAAAGTTCTTACTCTGCACCGGTGGTAATGGTACTCAAGAAATATGGCTCATGGCGTATGTGTCCATATTATAGAGAGCTCAAAAAAATCACTATTAAAGATAAGTTTATCATTCCCATCATTGATGAATTGTTATATGAACTACATGGAGCAATATATTTCACAAAGTTGGATCTTCGTTCAGGGTATCATCAGATTAGAATGAAGGAAGAAGATATCCCAAAAATAGAATTCTAAACTCATGAAGGCCATTATGAATTTTCGGTCATGCCTTTTGGCCTTACAAATGCACCTTCCACATTCCAAGGGTTGATGAATTCCATTTTAAATCCCTTCCTTCGAAAATTTGTGTTAGTAATTTTTGATGATATACTAATCTATATAAAGTCTTGAGAGGATCATGTGCGACATGTTGACAAGGTGCTACAACTAAAGGAGAAACGGCTATATGCCAAACCATCCAAATGTTTCTTTGGGGTGAAAAAGGTAGAGTATTTGGGTCATATTGTATCTCATGAAGGTGTCAAGGTAGACCCTAACAATATTAAGACCATGATGGACTAGTTGATTCCCAAAACATTGAAGAATCTTAAATGATTTTTGGGTTTGACAGATTACTACCGCAAGTTTGTTCGGAACTATGGAAGAATAGCAACACCTTTAACAGAATTAACTAAGAAGGATGCGTTTTCATGGACTATAGAGGAAACTCAAGATTTCAAACAACTTAAAGAGGCAATGTGCAAAGCGCATGTATTGACCACCCCAGACTTCATAAAAACCTTTATTCTTGAATGTGATTACTCGGGAAATGGCATTGATGTTGTTCTAATACAAGAAGGAAGGCCCCTTGCTTTTGAAATTTGGTCACTTAAGCAAAAGGACTTACACAAACCCATTTATGAGAAGGAAATGATGGAAATACTACATGCATTGAAGAAATGGCACCCTTACCTAATAGGTAGGCACTTCAAGGTCAAAACAGATCATGATAGTCTTAAATACTTCTTGGAACAAAGACTATCTTTAGAAGAACAACAAAAATGGGTGACCAAGATATTAGGTTATGATTTTGAAATCATTTATAAAAAAAGGGAAGCAAAATGTTGTGGAAGATGCACTTTCAAGAAAGGATGAAGATGTTGAGGCCTTTCTTTGTGCTATCTCGATCATCCAACCCGATTGGCTAATAGAAGCGAGGGATGAATGGAATAATGAAGAAAAAGTGTGGACTCTCATTCAAAGGTTGCAGCAGGATTCCAGTGCATCAGATACATTTACATGGAAAAATGATTCACTATGGTACAAAGATAAATTATATTAATGTAAGAACTCCCAACTCAAACAAAAGGTACTATTGGAATTGCACACCTCTCTGGTAGGAGAGCAATCGAGATTTTTGAAAACCTACCATAGTGTCAAAAAGGAATTTTTTTTGGATGGCCTTAAAGCTGATGTTCAAAGGTTTGTGACAGAATGTTTGGTTTGCCAACAAAATAATGTGGAAACAATTAAGACCCCGGGTCTTTTACAACCATTATCCATCCCAAGTCAGCGTTGGGAGGAGGTTTCCATGGATTTCATAATAGGGTTATCAAAGTATGAAGGAAAGAGTTTCATCATGGTGATTGTTGATATACTGACCAAGTACGCACACTTTTGTGCACTCTCTCATCCCTTCAAAGGCAGTACAGTTGCCACCGCATTCATGGAGACAGTTCAAAAGCTACATGGAAGCCCAAATATTATTATAAGTGATAGAGATCCCATATTCACTGGAAATTTTTGGTAAATTTTGGACATAATTATTTTCTTTTTTGGGTACTCAATTGGCTCATAGCTCATCCTATCATCCTCAATCTGATGGACAAACCGAGATAGTGAAAAAATTTCTGGAAGGCTACCTTCGTTGTTTTGTCTCTGATAAACAAACACAATGGTTCAAATGGTTACCCTTGGCAAAATGGTGGTATAACACTTCATTTCATACTGCAACAAAAATGACACCATTTATGGCACTCTATGGATACCACCCTCCTTCCATCACTTCTTCTCTAAAACAACAAGCAGATCAGCATCGTAGTGAAAGAAGTTTTGAAGTAGGGGATTGGGTATTTTTAAGACTACAACCATACAAAAAAATGTCCCTCAAGCAAGCCAATAAGGATAACAAATTATCACCAAAGTACTATGGCTCTTATAAGGTGTTGCAAAATATTGGTATTATGGCATACAAATTGGAGTTTCTCGCATCTTCATGAGTACCCCCAGTTTTCCATGTTTCATGCTTAAAGAAGGTTATACGTGACAATATCCCAGTTCAAACTATATTACCAGAACTTGACGAGGAAGGAAAAATCATATTGGAGCCTGAACCTATCACTGACACAAGAATTTTCTAGCTGAGGAATAGATCCATTTCAGAGTATCTCATTAAGTGGAGGAAACTACCTGCTGAAGATTCCACTTGACAAGATGATTCTTTTATACAGAAGCATCCAGAATTACTCAAGTGTTGCAGACAACACTTTTATGAAGGGGAAGGGCATGTTAAGCCCTAAATAGTGGCACATTACCACTTAATTAGAGAATATTACATTAGTAATGTTATTTTATTTATGTCAGCTTGGGTCCATTAGTTGTAATTGTACCTCCTAGTCTCCTATATATACCAAGGAGACCTTTTCATTTGGAATCATCTTGTATTTGGAAATTTATGTGGTGTATAAGGAGGTTTCCCCCTCGAAGAGGCCTATTATCTGAAATTCCCTCTTTTTCAAGAAGTTATGTACTTATTCTGAGGTTTTTCTATGCTATCTTGATATTTGGTTCCTAACATTTTGTTTGAATCCCCCTCAATTTTATGTTTGTATGATTGATTTGGAAAAGGGGAAAATTTTCCACACCTTCACATTTGTTTTTCTCTATAAGGCCTATTTCTAGGCCATAAGCTAAAAATTTGTGTGCTCAAAGTAATATGCAATCTTTTAAAAGGGATTTAATATAAGAGCTTAAATATTGACTCAACATTTTAAATCCAAAAAAGGATCATTGAACACTATGTACTCATAAAGATTAGCATAATGATCGGCCAAACCCCTCATAACATTATATTCTTTGGATACATCAATTTTATAATATTTTTACTTCCCTTTCAATTCACTTCATAACAATATTGCATTTGAAACTTAGAGCCATTCATGAGAAATATTACACAAAAATATTGAAGCCTTGCAAAAGGAACAAGAAAAATTACATCAAGACAAATTGGAATAGTCTATCACTAAGCTAGAGAAAATGTTGACAGGTGTTCAACCAGATATGGGCAGTGAATCTAACTCTATACTTACATATTTTATTAACATGAAGTTAGATAAATATACAAAACAATGATTGTCGGTCTTCCCTAATGGGTGACTCTTCCTATCACCTGCAACTCTTCATATTTACAATAATGTTACAATAACGCAATCCCAAGGATTATGTGTCCAACATCCCCCCCCCCGCTTAATATGAAGGGGTGTTTGTGAGTCTAAGCATCATTCTAAACTTTTCAAACTTTTCTCTTCCAAGCACTTTGGTGAAGATGTCTGCAATTTTCTCATTTGTGGAACAATATCTCGAGTGAATAATCTTGGCCTCTACATGATATCGAATCAGGTGATACTTTTTTTTGTGTGCTTAGTTCAATAATTGAATCTAGGATCCTTGGCCAAATTGATTGCAGAGGTATTTTCAACTACAAGAGGAGTAGAATTCACTTTCTTCTCCTACAAATATTCAAGTACTTTCCTGAGCCACACAATATATTTCATTGCTTTTGTAGCTGCCACATATTCTGCCTCTGTTGTGGAATCCATTGGAACTTATTGTTTGTGTGATCTCTAGGATACACTTGTTGATCGAAGACTCATGAGATAGCCTAAATTTGACACTTCATTTTCCTTATCCCCAACAAAGTCTAAATCAAAATATCCAATCAGGTTTAAGTAATCCACCTTAGAGTACCTAAGTCCAAAATCTAGAGTTCCCTTCAAGTATTTTAGAACTCTTTTCGCGGCAGACCAATGTCCTTCACGAGGATTTTGTATGAACCTGGAAAGAATCCCAACAACAAATTAAATGTTTGGTTTGGTGGTATTAAGATAGATAAGACGTACCACAAGTTGTTTGTACTTGGTTGCATCCTCAAATTCATTCCCTTATTTTGATGTGAGTTTCAAATTTTGTTCCATTGGAGTAGAAACCAAATTACACTCAACCATGCCAAACTTGTTCAACAATTCTCCAATGTAATTCTTCTGGGAGATGAATATGTACTTTGAATTTTGAATCACCTCAATTCCAAAACAGTAGTGAAGATGTCCCAAATATGTCCATCTGAAATCCTTTCCTCAACTACTTCTTTATGGATGCAATGTAGCTTTTGTTGAAGTTTTGAAACTTCGAGCAGTCATTCTCCATAATAAAACACAAAGGAAACCATTGAAGAAGAATCCAAAAATCACGAGAATAAAATAGAAGACAAGAATATCAATTCGGCTCCATTGAAGCATTGAAGAAACACTTGTAAAAGCAACAAAAAAAATAAAATAAAGTTAAAAGACAAAAATGGCAATTCGTCCCTGCCAATAAATTAATGTGACTTGACTAGTATAAATAAACGCGGATTCATTTCATTATTACACATCTCATCATCTCTCCTCTTCTAGTGCGCATTGCCCAGTTGCTTCGTTCCAGTTTTCAGTTGCATTTACTAGTCGCAGTTGCAGTTGTAGTTGCAATTACCATTTGTAGTTGCAGTTGCCAGTTACAATTGCAGTTGCAGTGATAGTTGTGCTATCTTTGTCCAATGATGTGCCATGCTTGACAGTTCTTCCTCACACTAGGGTGAAAATTTCTATGTTCTTGGAAATATTCATTTTTTTGGTGATGTATTCATGAACTTGGATTGAATTTCTTCTAGAGAAAATTTTGTGGGGTTTTTTTTCTCTGGACTTCGGGTTTTCCTAGGATAAATCTTGTGTCTATTGTGCATGGCTATTTCTCTATGATTCTGTTATTTCCGCTGCAGTTTTATTTCAGTTGTAATTTTCAGTGTGCAATTAATATATGATAACAGTGGAATTAAAATATGTTTAAAATAATAAAATAATAATTATTAGATCTGGAAATTAGAAAAATCAACATGGTATCAGAGCAGGTTACCTTCAAAATAGTCTAATCACTAGAAGGAAGATCGTACATTGTTGTGATTTTCCGCTACATGGATTTTTTTGTCAAGCTCGATGAGCATTTATTGGGATGAGTTGGGGTGAATCTTGGCATAGAGAAACTTGCCTTTCCCTAGTGCACCTATTTCACCTCTTAGATTAATAATTCGTCAAAGTTAAAATTTTAGGTTTTTCATGATTATTGACATTTTTCCTCACATTGAACCTTTTAATTCAAAATTTTGACTTCTTCTTCTTGAGATAAAGTATTGTCTCAAATTAGAAGACAATTTGGATGGTGCTACAAATTTCATAGGTGTGCACTTGTATATAAGTTATATCTGAGGGTGTTTGCAGGAGATGTCACTTGGAAAAAGGACATTTGTTCAAGCAGTGATATTAGATCCAAAGGGATCATAGATCTTGTGCACTCAGAGGAATCTCAAGAGTTGGAGGCAGCAGTGATGATGTCTCCTACAGTGTATGACAGCTCGAAATCAAATGGAACAACAGCAACAAGACTCCATGTTTGCATATCAGGTTTGGTATTTTATATTGTTGCATCTTAAGTAAATTGTAACTAGGACAACAATCTTTAGAGCTCTATTACTGCTGAGTACTTTTTCTATCAAATTTTTAGTAACACTTGAATATTTTTGGTACGATGATCATTGTGTAAATGTTCATTGTTTAGTACTAATGATGCACTTATTTACAAGATGAAATTAATATCTTCTAGGAGATGTTCTTGGTTGTTGTATCTATCTCGGGCAAGTTACCTTGCAAATTCCATGGACGTTACCCATGGAGATGTTCTTGTTTTGTTCCGGGCAGGTTACCATGGAGGAATAATTGGTCACAACACTAGAAAAGTGTTGTTCTTGTTTTCATTCTTGTTTCTTCTTCCAGGCAGTTCACAGGGGATAGCTCCGAGAAAGAGCTATAGTGATGGTTGTACTTGTTCATGTTCTTGTTCTTGTTCTTGTTCTTGTTATGGTTTCGAGCAAGTCATGGATGATAGCTCTGAGAGGGATCTATAGTGATGGTTGTAGGAGAAAACAGATTAGATTATCTCTAGTTTTGAGACATGGAGAAGACTATCTAGAAAATAAATTGTATACATGACAGTATCCATCCATGAACCGAAGTAGAAGAGGATGAAGTTAAAAACCTTCTGGAAAGAAGGGTACTTTTATCGGATAAAGAGTGTCTCATATGGAGATTGATTGTGAGGAGGAGAAGGCTCTGAGTGATGATCAGATAGTTCCCTCTAGTCTAGTTCTTCATCCTTCAGACAATCAGGAGGAGTCAGTGGAGACAACGGATCTACCTAGAGATGTTGCAGTGACTATGAGGAGGTCAGCATGCCTTTGTGGCACTTTGCAAGATGTAGTGAGGCATGCAACTCCCCATGATACTTTCAGGGAGAGAAAATGACCTTAGATATTCCCGAGTTATATGGAATTGATGAGCCACATCATCAGGAGGAGAATATGGATCCACCAGTAGTGTGGTAGGTGGCCCCACCAAGTACAACTTAGAAGGAGCTAGAGTTTAGATGGATTCAACCCTCAGGATCCAATAGGTAGGTGCATCCCCCTAGAATAGTTCATAGGAGATCAGACTATAAAGGAATTCAACATATGCAAAGGAATTAGATGGATCCAGAGATTGTTTAGACTAAGAGGGAGTCAAGCTTGAGAGGGAGCAAGCATACTCAGAGTTAACATGATCTCAAAGAGAGTTAGTTGGCTTAGAGAGAGAGACTTAGAAATATTTCCCCCTCGGGTTCAGGTGGGAGAGACACATATCCCAGAACTGGAAAACAGGTGTCATGAGTTAAGGAGGCCAGACAGAAGCTTCAAAGGCAAGAGGCTTCTAGGATATGTGATACCTCCAGGGAGGACCATTTGTTTTAGTAGGTTTTACTACAGTGACAGAGGAAGCAGTCAGTTAGGAGGACTGGGGTATGGGATTTACCTCAGTCACAAAGGGAGCAGCCAGTGAGTTAGACTAGAAAACAATACTTACTCCAGTGATAGAGGGAGTTGGCCTCAGAGCTCGAGGTGGAGGATATTGACCAGATGTAGTATTTCTTGGGATTAAAGGTGTGACAGATATCAGATGAGATCTTCCTTGGGCAGGGGATACTAATGAGGTTTGATATGATGGACTACAAGTCCATGGCTACACCTATGGAGAAAAATATAAATAAGTTGAGTAATTTTGCTTCATATTCAAATTTGGTGGATCCCATGATGTATAGGCAATTGATTAGATCCTTGATGTATCTTGTTAACACTAGGTTGGATATTTTCTTTGCAGTGAGAACTTTGAGCCAATTTATGGTCGATTCTAGACACTACCATTGGGTTGCAGCAAAGCATGTGTTGAGGTACTTGCATGGAACAGTTCGATATGGCCTCAAATATGTCTCAGGTGGTGAAGTGAGGTTGCAGGGATATATAGATTCAGATTGGTCAGAGAATGCAGTAGACAGATTCAGTACCTTGGGGTGTTTCTTTAGCTTGGGATCAATTATGATTTCAGGAAAGAAGGTTTATGTAGCACTCAGTACATCAGAGACAGTGTATATCGCAGTTGGTATCACAAGTCATAAAAAGTGTGGCTTCAAAATATTCTTGTAGGAATTCATTTGATACATATCCACAGATGATTAGATTGTTGAAATTCTATTATCATTAGATGGGTACATGTGACCTCGGAGCCATTCTCCCAACATGGATCTATGTGACCTTGGGAGAATGATGAGCTCATTCATAAATATTTATCGTAATGAGTGGCCAAGTATGATGTGTGATGAAGAATGTCTTCCATAGCTGAGAGGAAGTGTTAATGTTTGAGTAGCATCGGGCAGACATTCTCCCAGGATTATCCATGGTGATTCGACTAGTGAAGAATGGCCCAAGCACAGTCTTTGAAGGATAGAAGACTCGAGGTGTTGATGGTTCTCCAGGAGGAAGCGTCGGGCATAAATTCACTCATAGGGATGTACCAGTGGTGAATGGCCCATGCACATTCTTCAAAGGACAGAAGGCTCGAGGTGTTAGTATTCCTCCAGTCTGTGGTTTCATAAGGGGTAATTCTCCTAGAATTGGTAGTTTAACCAGTGGAGACTGATATATTCACTTACAGGGGTTTAGCAGTAAGTGACACTCACTCACAAGGGTGTATTTTTAGTGGTGAGTGGCCCAGGTAAGTATCGGGCATACCTTCTCCCAGATATGGCCTAGGGAGAAGGATACATTTACTTTCGGGGTAAATGAGCCCAGGCATAGTCCTTACTTATAGGATTTTACCTATGGACTCAAGGAGATTAAGGTGCTTCCATGTGTCAGATAGCATCAAACATCATTCTCCCAGGATTGGTAGTTTAACCAGCGGAGAATGGAAAACTCACTCACAAGGGTTTACCTGTGGTGGCATTCACTCACAAGGGTGTACTTGTGGAGGTGAATGGTCTAGGTGTGGTCTTCATTGAGACCTGAGATGTTATACACAGTTGTGTGGAGATGGATCAACAACATGGCTCATGAAGAAACTCTTCTATGACAAAAGAAATCCAAGTATGGATAATTTATCCCTCGTTGAGAGGGAGTGTTGAATTTTTGCAACTTCAGGCAATCATTATCCATAAGAAAATACAAAAGAAACCATTGAAGAAGAATACAGAAAGCATGAAAAGAAAATGGAAGACAAGAATATCAAGTCGGCTCCATTGAAGCATTGAAGAAACACTTGTAAAAGCAACAAAACAAATAAAATAAATTTAAAAGACAAAAATGACAAGTCGGCCCTACCAGTAAAGGTAACTTGACTAGTATAAATAAAGGCATATCCATTTCAGTATTACACATCTCATAAGCTCTCCTCTTCTAGTGTGCATTGTGTCGTTGCTTTGTGCTAGTTTCCAGTTGCAATTACCATTTGCAGTTGCAGTTGTAGTGCCAGTTGTGTTATCTTTGTCCAGTGACGTGCCATGCTTGAGGGTTCTTCCTCACACTAGGGTGCAAATTTCTATGTTCTTGGAAATCTTCATTTGTCCGGTGATGTATTCATGAACTTGGATTGCATTTCTTCGAGAGAAAAGTTTGTTGGGTTTTTTTCTCCTGAGTTCAGTTTTTATTGTGCATGGCTATTTCTCTGTGATTATGTTATTTTCGCTGCAGTTTTATTTCAGTTTTTATTTTTCAGTGTGTAATTAATCTATGATAACAATAGCATTAAAATATGTTTGAAATCATAAAGTAATATATATATATATATATATACTACAAGATATACAACAGTTATTCTAACTTTCTTGACAACTAAGTTGCATAATCAAGATTGAAATTCTTGAAATTCAATTTCAGAAGATGCTCAGTTAAATTTTCATACCAAGCTCGCAATGTTTATTTCAGACCATATAAGGATTTGATGAGCTTGCATACGTTTTTTTATTTTCCCTTCACAACAAATCCTTTTAGCTCAGACATGAAAACATTCTCTTTCAAGTCTCCATTCAAGAAAGTAGTCTTCACATCTACTTGATGAATTTTCCATCCATTTTGTGTTGCCATGGAAAATAGAGTAAAGATGGTAGCCTATTTTTTTGTGGGGGAAAAATTATCCTCATAATCAATACCTTATTTTTATGCAAATAATTTTTCCACGATCCTTGCTTTGTGCTTGTCAAGTGTGTCGTATGATTTGTACATGTTCTTGAATACCCACTTGTATCCAATTGGATTGGTTCTGAATGGAGGATCCACCAACTTCCATGTTCCATTCTTAATGAGTGCATCATATTCCTTCTGCATGGATTATTTCCACTCATCATGAAAAGTGGCTTCTTTAAATGAAGTTAGTTCAAAGTTAATAGATAAATTTAAATCACAGTCATAAGCAACATTCATGTCATTTGCGTCACTTGAGTTTGAATCTTCTACATCACCTTTTTCTTGTCTTGAGGAACTTATAGTTCATGTCTTTCCGACCTCATCGGGATGAACACTTTCAAGTGTTATTGTGAGCCATTTTGGTGGACTAGGATGGTCCAAGTTTCTCAACTGATTGAGATGGTGTTGAATTCTCATCAAGAGTCGGCTTTTGGATCCTCTCAATCTTATCATCCAAAGGAAATTTAGGTTTTGATGAAGTGGCTAGAACTTCTTTAGGAGGGAAAGATGGTGCTTCAAAAGAAAAAGGAGATTCCATAGATTAACCCAAGATAGGGATCCCCCTTTCAAGATGTGGAATCTCAATGTCAAAGTCATGATATCTCTTTACACAAGTGAATTTGTCTAGATGATCAAGTTGTATGTCAACAATTTTGTCATTCTTGGAGGATTCAAGAAATATTACATCTCTAGAAAGAATGAATTTCTTGTTTGTATCATCGTAAAGACGATACCCCTTGGTGGTATTTGAGTAACCCAAGAAGATGTGCTTCGAATTCCTTACTTCAAGCTTACTTCTTTTATCCTTAGGAATCAAGGCATATCAGGTGGAACCAAAGAACCTGAGATACCTCACCAAAGGAATGCGGCCATACCACATTTAATAAGAACTCTTGTTTTTTAAGAGCATGAGATAGGCACATGTTTTTCACATAAGCTGCACATAGAATAGCATCATCCCAAAACATTGATTTTACATTCTTGAAAAACATCGTGGAACGAACCATATTTAGGAGTGTCATGTTCATTCGTTCATCTACACCATTTTGTTGAGGATTGTATGGAATTGTGGTTGATGTTTGATCCAATGTTGGTGAAGGTATATTTCAAATTCATTGGATGTGTATTCTCTTCCATTATCGGTGTGAAGAGAGCCAATACAATATTGAGCTTCATTTTGAAAATACATGGAAAAATTTTAAAGTTTCAAAAGCTTGTGATTTTTCTTTCAGAAAGTCACCCAACACATCCTGTTGTAATCATCAATAAAATTCATGATATATCTATTTCCATTTTCAAACTAAACGGGTAAAGGGCCACACAAATCAGAATGAATTAGATCAATTTTTCTACATGCTCTAGAAATAGAATCATGAAATGGTTGTTTGTTATTCTTTAAAGGATATAAGCATCACATTGCTTCAATTCCTAGGAATAGTAGGCAAACCAGAAACACCATTTTTTCTCAACAAATGGAGACTGTCATAATTAATATGACCAAATATAGCATGCCACAAAATGCTAGATGTCATTATACCTTCATCGTGATGAAAGAGGTATGTATTTTTTTATATATGGGAAGATGTCCCTTTCAGAAGTCTTCCATCTTCCATTCTGATCATGACAACCATGTTGTCAAAATCCTTCTTTATTTTGATTTTTCCACCGAACATGTGAATAGAGTGGCCTTGTTGTCGGATGTGCACAAGGGACAACAAGTTCCTTTGCAGCTTAGGAAGATAGAGAATATTGTGTAGAAGAAAGTTTGGGAATCCATGCAACTTAAGCTTGATGGTGCCCATTCTTGAAGGTTTGAGACTTGATCTATCTGCAAAATACACTATGCCATATACATTGTCATTTAAATATTTGAAGAAGTCTCTTTGAAATGTCATGTGGGAGGTTGCACCTATGTGAAGAAGCCATGCATATCTCCAAGAAGAAAATGAAGTGTTATCTACAGTTACTCCTATATTGCAATGGGAAACAATGTAATGAGCAGGTGTTTTACCTTCCACTGCATATGATGTTTTAACTTTGTCTTCTTTCTGATTTTGTCTCTCTTTGATATTCTCCCATGGAACTATGCAATCAATCGATTTATCTAACCCATTCCTTCCACAAAGGATACAATGAAGATCAGATCTCTAATGGAGATTATGCCAACCCCCTACCTCTAAGCTTCTTTCTGCATCCTTTCATTTATTACTACCGCTGATAGATGAAAAGGGAAGAAGAAAGAAATCTACTATAAAACTCAAACAAACAAAATGAATACAATGTTGCAAAACGAATCAAATTGCCTTCTAGTTATGAACAATCAAACTTCATTAAGAATAAATTCACAATGTACTGCATCGAGTAATATTACAGAGGTGATGTGATGTACTACAGTAGTGCAATAAGTAAATAACTTCACAAATTTGAAATAACACAATACAAACATAATCTCATGTCCAACTCTCAATGGAAGCTCTTGTAGGAAAGGGAATAATTTCAGTGGTAACACTTTCAAACATCACATGAAGCATATAAAAACGCTTGCAGTTCCCTGGTTATATTTTACTCATGCTTAATGATTGCTTCAATGACAGCTACTTGCAATTCTAGCAATTCTTCTTGAGTTACATGTCATAGAGGTAAAGGGGCTACAATGTGTAATAAATCATTCAGTTATTATAAACCTTATATAGCATTGTTCTGTTGAACAAATTGACCAGCTATCTTTCTCCTCCAAGCTATCTCACTCTCAACTGACAACAAAGCTTCTTATTCCAAAACTGACAATCTACATCTGAGAAGCAAGAATACAACTTTATCACATGATTTCTTGCTTTATTTGTCGTAGGGAAGAACTATAACTCAGACAGTTTCTCATCCAAGGAAGTTCCAATGATGCCTCAGTCTCTCAGTATCATAAATAGTGTGACGACTTAATAGTACGAGGAATCCACTAAGCCATTTAAGGTCTTAATTTTGTAGCAAATGAATGTTGATATTAGGGTGTTTTTTTTCTTCACTCAACCCGAGTCAAACAGCTCGTGGAGGTTTACGCAGAGTCTAGAAATGTGAGCATGAACTACAGGAAAAATGTGATGAGGAAGAGAAACCTTGACGGACAATTCCACGTAGACCGAGAGAACAAGAACATGTGCAAGAGGGTATCTTGAGATGGATGACTAACTGTCATTATCCACAAACTAATGCATGGGAATCAACCAGAGAGGCTGAGAAATTATGTACCTACTCATCTCCATAGACAATTATAAGGTAAAACAAGTCATATTTGTGAGATTACACTTTCCCTCCTGAGGGCCAACAACAAAGTTCTCAAGGTTCATAGAACATGGTCAAAAAATAGACACCCTTAACTAAGATAGGACAAATACTTTTGAAGTTAAAAAGACAACCCTACAAAAAGATGTCTATTTCTCCAATTTTCTATCCCACCCCCTAAACTTTGGGCAAACCCTCTAGTAAGGGATTTTCATGTGCAAAGTACATGTTAATCAAAAGCAAAAGGAAAATTTGAGGCTTGACAAGGCTTATAATTCATGGATTCACCATAGTGGTAAATAAGATTTAAAGACCTTAATTCGGACCTTTAAAATAAATAAGCAAGCCATTATAACTAAATTAAAGTTGAAAAGTGCTAAATTGATTGATTGGTGTAAGATTAAAAGATTTACAAAGATGTTAAAACCCATAAATTAAGTCTTAATGGGTAGTAACTATAAGGTGGCTTACTTATAATTACCCTTATTTAAAATTAAATAATTAATTAAGACCTAATTAAATAAGGTTGATATGAGGCACTCAAATCACCCCCTTTCCACCAGAATTTGATGGAAGGAAGAATTGTTCAAATTACGATTTGCAATTCTCAAATGACAATTCTTAATTTTAAACATTTGGGTAGATTCAAAGCATGAGAATTAGTTTAGAATCATGATTTATGAATGTTGAAGTTCCAGATTTCAAACCAGATTTTGATCAGATAGGGGAAAAATCCATAAAAATAAAAAGGAAATATTATAACCTTTTATCCCATCCTCTAATGTAATAGAGAACTTCATGTTTTCCATGACTTACAACATAAAGCAAGCGTAACACCATTTTTGTTGTAAGGAATCATTCAAATGTCCTTTAATTTAAGATGAATTTATTTCTTTCAACGTCTTAAATATATAGTATTTTCCCAAATCTTCTTTCTTTGAACACAATATTTTCCCAAATCTTCTTTCTTTGAACACAAATTTACACGTTTATTTGACCATGTAAAATTCTTTTACATGTTTCTTTGACCATTAGTTATCGGTATCTTTAGATGTGGCATTATTGTTGATTCACATGTTGGAAAGGCAAGTAGCTAGGCTTAAAAAATAGTGTATTATATGTTCACATTGAGTTCCTTCACCTTTCACTCTATTTAATTGTGTTTCATTAAGTTTCTTCACCTTTCACTATGTTGGTTAAAATAATAGTAAAAATGATCAAAGTGTATGTATATATATATATATAGTTTAAGATAATAATTGTCACTATCGTCATGAAGAATTTGTATACTTCGCAAATTCACCATAAAATTCATGAAGTTCTAACTATATTTTACAAGTTGAATAATATTTACCACTAACAATGCAGAGTTGATCTATTTCATCCATAATATTTGAATAAAAAATATTTTATCATTCCCTAAATAAAGGTTGTAATGATTTTCAGCTCTATTGTTGAATGTCCTTTACATAAGAAAGAATCTTCAATGCAAGTAGAACATTAGTATCAAAAATCAAATTCAATTAAGACAAAAAATAATGACCCCAAAGAATCACTATTGCTCAAATATTTCTCCATAAACATCAAACTTTCAAACGAGAAGCAATGTCCTAGATGGAGAGATTTATATGGAAACCTATGTGAATTTTTCCATACTCAACGAATGTTTTGGATTACAACACCGAGTCCATCATTAGCAAAAATAATTCTCAAGGAAAAAAGAGAGAATGATGGCCCATAAATACATTTAAAGCCATGATAATGAGTTGAGGTCGACTAGTTCAGGGTTGATTAATGAAATAATTAATACTCATCACAAACAGAGACCTAGGGCAATGATTTAAATGGTATTTATGGTGAATTTATTCTCAAGGGTGTGAATAAGGGTTTTCCAAGATTCACTCAAGAATAAACCATCATCCTTGTTGAAATTATGAGGATATATTTCAATCTCTATTGCTTCACGGATACGTCTTATGTTATAATATTTTTCCATAGCAATCAACTTCATATCTTCGACACATATATATTGTGGTTTGATTTATGAGAAGAGTGTTCAATATATCGATCTTCTAAGATGGATGATGATGAGAGTTTGCATGCAAATATTTATATGTGTGGATTTTCTTCCGATTTACCTAGTGTGCAAGAGAGCCAGCTACCTTCTTAGTGATGAGAACATCAAGGAATGGAGAGAAGTCATTATCCTGGATTTCCATAGTGAACTTGATGTGATCAAACTAGGTGTTTAAATGGGTAAGGAACTTATCCAAATTATCTATACCATGAGGCTAGATGATATTGGTGTCATCAACAAATATTTTCCATTCTCTCGGTTTTAAGGGAAAGGAATCAATGGCCTTATTCTCGAAATACTCCATATATAGATTGTCAACCACAAGAGATATTCTCATAAATCAAACCACCATATATGTCTTGAATATGTGAAGGTGATTGTTATGGAAGAACATTATAACAAGAAAGGTATCCATGAAGCAATAGAGATTGAAAAACATCCTTAAAATTTCAACAGGGATGATGGTTTATTCTTGAGTGGATCTTGGAAACCCCTCAATCACACCCTTAAGAAAATTCATCATAAATAACAATTAAATCACTACTTGAGGTCTCTCTTTGTGATTAGTATTAATTATTTCATTAATCAAACCTAAGACAACCAACCTCAGCTCAATATCATGGCTTTAAATGTATTTATCGGTCATTGTTCTCTCTTTTTCCCTTGATATTTATTTCCCCTGATGATGGACTCAACTTTGTAGTCTGACACATTCATTGAATACGAAAAAATTCACACAGGTTTCCAAATAAATCTCTATAGATTTCTTCCATTTGTGGAAACCTAAAGGAAAGCAATGTCCTAATTAAAACTAGAGTATCATGCATACATCATATATTTCAGCCATACTATCTTCTTCAGCATTTCATAAGTTGTCCACCTATTCCTCCACATTTTTGTTTTAAATATTGGAAATACTTTTACAATTGTCTCAAGTATTTCCTTGAATATTGATTTTCATTTCCTTTCTAACATCATAAACAAAGAATATTTTAAGTGGGGATGCAGTAAAGGGTTCTGTACATAGTGCTTGTATAGCAATTTTTAGGTAAAATCGCTAGGATATTTAGTTGTACTACTTAGTGGTAAGCAATATCAGGCCTAGACAGCAAGCATTAAGCCAACATCAAGTACAAACAAGAGAATTATTTAATGTCAATTGTCTCTAGGACCAACTTTTTGTATGCCTCTATGTATGTGTGTAAGTTCAACTTCAAGGAAAATATAAGGATTTAAAAATGTTTTCATGTTATTTATGTACTAAAGAGAACAAGGTTGTCTTGCATTGCCACTTCTCCTATGGAAGAAAGTAGGATTCTTATGAAAACTCTCCTGCATGGAGTGATGAATACCAATTTCATGGAAATGTTCAAGACCTTCCACAAGCCTCATAGAAACACTCTATTTGGAATACAAATAAATGTTGTGTCAGGCCTTTAGTCATGGTTAACACCCACTTAACCTAATGTAGGGACTTGATGTTGTGTTTCATGCTTACACAAGTCAAGTGCTATAAGTGGATGACTACATGGGATTTACCTAGTTTAGTGAATGACCATGACATTTAGAATACCTAACATCAACACATCTACATCTTGCTTGATGTTTTCATTACATTTACTTCACAAATATGATAACATGTTAGAAGTTTAAACACCTTGAATTGCTTATAAATGTGTTATGAAATCCTGTATTTATTGTAATAGTAATAGTACAAGTTGTATAAGCATGAATAAATCACCCCAAGTAAATTTATAATGATTGATCATAGCAAGAGTGTAGATAACTAAAAGATAAGTATTAGACCGATCAGTTCACTTAAGTGGTTGATTGCCTTAAGCTTCTCAAGGTCAATTCCCAAGTTGGTTTCCTCTATTGCATGCCTCACTCGATGGCCCTACCAAGTTTGACCCTATAATCAATGCTACAAGTTTGCACAGGATATAATTGCCGGATGTGAGGAAGTGCTCGGGAGTTTCCCCACAAGATTCTCCTTGAAAAAAATGAAAAAAAGAAGGATTGTATTTCTAGAAGAATATATAAATATTAAAATGCACAAATTGATACTCAAATTCAACAATGTGCCCAATTGAAAAAACTTTTAAGAAATCATTTGCAGAAAAAGTACTTACTATTTTAACACCTATCTTAAGTGAAAATTATTCATGTAATTTTATTTATAATTTCCTCCATGTGCACATTACAAATCATCCCTATAATTACGACTAAAGTAGGTAGCACATTTCCACATGTTATTGATTGCATGTAAAGTTGTAGTACACCAGGAGAAGTCCCGTGGCTTGTTAAAATTTCAGTGGATGGTAAACCAAGATGAAAATTGTTACCACTATAAAGCGAAAAATATTAAGGAACTGTCAAAACTACTATATGTTATATTTGAAAACACAAGTACTAACTAAAAAGAACTAATAGCAATTAATAATAAATTGCAACACTTAAAAAATCATATATGTATTTATTAACTCATAAAAGGAAAACGATGCACACACTCTCATTCGTAAACTAAAAAAACCAATAAACGCCTCGCCTCTCTTTATAAAGAAGAAGGCTAGGGTTATACACTAAAAATAACTAACCTTAAGCACCTAAGAGATGCCCAACATATATGCATACATGCATGTGTTTTCTTCCTGGAGAATCGCCCTTATACTATCATAGGCTACTACACATGCACCCCGCCTTCACCCTCTCCTTCAAATGAACACCCTATCTCTCTAACACTAGGTGTCCACCTATCTAGTGTTATTTTCCTAAAACTAGAGAAGCAACTCATAAATAGAAAAGAAACTCAAAAATAGAATTGAAGCTAATCTATTGAGTTTAGAACAACAACTAAAATAAGAAAACAAGCATTGTTCTAATTTCATGATAACAATTACGACTGGAAGAAATTTGTGGATGACGCATGCATGTTGGAAGCATACATGCACCCTCTATCTACAAGTGTTGTGCCTACTAAAGGCATTTTATTTTCCACACTCAACGCATCTCTTCTGCTATGCACATGCACTAAGTTGAATGGTTTTTTGTGTGCCACTACTCCTAGAGAGAATATTGCCCAAGTAACAAGTAATCTAACACTCCATCTTTGAAAAGAAAGTGTTCTCGACCAAACCAAGTCTCTCCCTCAACATCTCAAACTTCCCCTTTGCTAGGGGATTTATAATCATGTTTACCATCTATGGACATGAAGAAATATAACCTTGGATCATTATTCCCTTCTACACTTTGAAATCTCTTCAGAGTCTTCAAGGTGTAAATCCCTTGTATAAGGAAACCTTCATCAACAACTTACCAACCTCCTAATGCCTTCCTACAATGATATTATCTATATACAAAGTGAATACATAGGGATCACATCCATCAAATAAAGAAATAAATTTTGCACTAAACTTGGAAAATCCCAACTTGAGTAAAAACTCATTGATCATGAAATACAAAACTCGTGGTGCATGCATCAACCCATAGAGGGCCTTCTTCATTCTAAATTCATGGGTATCTCAAGCAAGCACCTCAAAATCTTTAGCAATTGAATAAAATACCTCAACAAGAGTGACTCTCTCTTTCTAAGAGGACCCTTTGATAACTAGAGTCTAGAGTAAGAGTCTCATCAAGATCAACTCCCTCTTCCTGAGAGAATCCTTCGACAACAAGCATGTTATGGTACTCTTCAATACTCCTATCAACAACATGCATGGAATTAATCACCAATTCTAGGATAGGTTTTGAAATTGTCTCTACAAATATTGAAGGACATTCATCCATCATGGCATCCTACCATACATGTTATGTTGGATCAAAAAATAACTTGTAAATGACACCATCTCGAACTCCTTTGGCCAAAACTCAACCAGATTGAGGGCTACATTTTCTAATGATAACTCACTAACCATCAAGCTCAGCCATACACTATATATATATCATGCAAGAAATTTAAAGATGACTCTTCATTAAACCAATAACATACAAAATATCATCTATCTCAAGAACATCCCCTGAAGGAACAAGGAAGGAGACAGAGCTAGTTCTAATCATTAGACAAGTGGCACCATTTCCCAACCCCACATGTATTCCATCCGCATGTTCTTGCAATCTGTCGAAAGAATTCTTAACAAAGGTCATGTGTCTATATGCTCCATTGTCCACATACCATCGTACACCAAAAATAGTGTTAGTGGAATGGAACGATACCATGGAGAAATTTATCTCAAGTTTCAACGCTAACTCATCCACTCTGGTTGAAGTTTCTACGTCCCCTACAAAATTTTGTTCTTTCTACTCTTAGGACAATGAGATGCATAGTGGCCCATCTCGTAGCACCCGAAACACTTCACATGACTCAAATATTTCTTCCCCTAGTCCGAAGACTTTGATTCTTCCTCCTTACTCTTTTGACCCCTCCAAAGTCTTTCTTTCTTACTGTCTTTCTTCACCCTGTTGATGAGGGATAGATTTTTCTTTTCCTCTTCTATCTACCTACAATTGTCTCCAATCTCATCTCCTCCTAGATGAATTCATCCCATAGCTTCTCAAATATGGGAAGCTTCTCTCAAGCACAAAAACCCCAAACAAAAAGTTTCCAAGAAGATGAAAACACATAAAGGTTATGAGTACTAACTCTTCACTTTTAACCTCTTCTCCAACTGCTACAAGTTGATCATGGAATTTGGTAATCTTCATTAACTAATTGGCTAGGGTATCTATCTTTCCCATCTATGTGACTCTAATCATATTCCTCAGAAGCGTCTTTTGATTTATGTTCTCACTTTGATATAGAGTGACTCGAGCATCAAACATCTCCTTATCGATCTTCTTTCTAGAAATGAAAGTGATAAAGTGACATCTCCTTACCAACCTTATTTCTAGCATTATAAGTGATAAAGTGATCCTTCATCGAGTTGAGGAAGACTTTCTTTTCCCTAGAAATATTTTTATATTTTTCCAACTACACGAGATCAATAGGATCTGCAACCTTAGTCTCTACAAAACCCCAAATATCAAACTCCTCTAAGAGATTTTGTGGACTATACTTCAAAGGTACAAAATTGGATGCACTCTCCAACATGTGACATTTTTTTACACCGGGAGTCATCATTCTTGCAACTCCTAGAACACAATTGTACCAAATAGATCAACATGAAAAAAAAGTCAAAACAATAACCTATCATAGTTACAAATCAACACTCCAATCACTGAAGTAACTCATGCATCACACCCAACCTATCACAATTCCACTATGTTTTCCTCAAGCATGAATCTCGATCATCCCACCCTTGAAACCTTTCGAAAACACCCTATCCCAAGTAGAAGCCTCATTATCCACACACAGATGCTTATAAGGTGTCTAAAAACATAGTCCTATACCAAGTTAAATTTTTGGTACATGGTAAGCACAACTACAAGTTGTCACTACTAAAAACTTAAGGAACTCTCAAACCTACTTCTATATGCTAGACCTAAAAACACATATGTTAAGTGAAAATCACTACACCAATTAACAAGAAATTGCAACACTCAAAAAATAATCTATGTATTTCTTTACCCAAAAAAGGAAAACAGTGCACGCACTCTCATTGGTAAACTAAAAAATATTAATAGAGACCCTACCTCTCTTTATAGAGGAGGCTATGTTGTACACTGAAAAATAACCTAACCCTAAGTGCTTAGGTTAGAGTGCCCAACATGCATGCATAAATTCATGAATCTGGCCTTCTAGAGAACTACACCTTGACTAGTGTAAGATACACATGCACCCCAGCTTCACCCTCTCCTTGGGATCAATGTCGTATCTCTATAAAAATAGAAGTCCACATATCTAGTGCTACTTTCCTAAAACTGGAAAAGTAACTCATAAATAGAAAAGGAACACACAAATAGAATTAACTTTCTAAGTTTAGAACAACTATTAAAATAAGAAGCAAGTGTTGTTCTAAATTCATGACAGCAAGTTACAATTGAAATAAATATGTGGATAGTGCATGCATGTTGGAGGCATGCATGCACCTGCTATCTACTTGTAATTGTTGTACATGTTAAAGGCATGTTGATGTCCACACTCAAGGTATCTATTATGTCACACACGGGAACTAAGTTGAATGGTCTATTGGTGTGCCAATGCTACAAGAGAGAATACTATCTAAGCAATCATTAATATAACATGGATTTCTGTAAAAACTCCATTTCTTCATAAGGGATATCTTCTCCCATTATACATGATCCAAATTTTATTAAGAATACAATCTTCAATATTGAAGGATAAGTTTTGACTTGCCTAGAAGATCTATTTAGCTCTTCTCATATTGTTCCACTAGCAATTATGAAGTTAGTCAAAGCACAAAGCAATTATCATAAGTCCAAAGTGTTAATGTTTAAGCCATTATTATAGTTCTTTGCATTTCAATAGATAACAATAGCATAAGATAGAATCACTGAGAAATAAACAATCACAAGAGACACATCATTTATCCTGGGAAACCCTCATGGGGCAGAAAACCCAGAAAAACTTCCTTAATATAGATAGCTAATACAATGCCAATAGATAACTCAAACAAGTACAGAATGTCCTCTCCCAAAGATGTGCCTCTCTCTCTCTCTTTTCTCCAACTGCAGCTCTAAAACTTGTCTCTCAATGAACAAGTGAGTGTGTATCTAAGTGAGGCGCTAGCCTCCTTATTTATACAAGACTGGCACGTGTGGGAGTGTCCTTTCACTGGCAAGACCGACTTCTTCTCTTGGGTGGTTATAACCACCTCTATTATATTTTGGTGCCTCTTTGATATCTTTTGGGGCCGACTTCTTCTTTTTCTTATTACAATTATATTACGACCAATCTACAAAAGGGGATTTGGTCCTTTTACAATAGTCGACATGATCAATCCACAATGGGGATTGATCCAATGAATAATATATCAAATAATAATAAGAATACACTTTGCAGTTACATTATTTCAACACTCCCCCTTAACAAGAAGGGTATTCTACAGCAGCATCAGATGAGAGAGAGGCCTTTATCATCAACAGCGTCATCAATATCATCTTGGAACACTGACTGGCGTATCTATAAATCATCGGAAGTTTTCTTCATCTGCAGCATCATCATTCTCAAAGGAATGCAATCATCATTTGCATCAATATGAATTAGTATAAAACTAATACATCATCATCATCACAGCATGAGATTGGCTCATCATAATACAGGACTGGCTTTACGTCACAGTTGTTAAGCTGGAATCTCAGTACTCATCTTGCTTTACGTCGCATCAATCAAGATGGAAGAAAGATACTAGATTGGCTTTACATCACAGCTTCACAAGTTGGAATCACAGTACTAGTCTCATCTCAACATCTTGTTTTATGTCACAGCACTCAAGTTGGAAGAAAGATACTAGACTAGCTTTACGTCACAGCTTTTCAAGCTGGAAGCACAATACTATTCTCATCTCATTGTCTTGCTTTACGTCACAGCCATCAGGTTGGAAGCAAGATACTAGACTATCTTTACATCACATCTTCTCAATCTGGAAGCACAGTACTAGTCTCATCTCATCATATTTCTTTTCGTCACAACCATCAGGTTGGAAGCAAGATACTAGACTAGATTTATGTCACAGTTGTCAAGCCGAAAGCACAGTACTAGTCTCATCACATCGTCTTGCATTACGTCACAACCATCAGGTTGGAATCAATATACTAGATTGGCTTTACGTCACAGCTGTCAAGCCAAAAGCACAGTACTAGTCTCATCACATCGTTTTTTTTTTACATCACAACCATCAGGTTGGAAGCAAGATACTAGACTGGCTTTACGTCACAGTTGTCAAGCCGGAAGCACAGTACTAGTCTCATCTCATCGTCTTGCTTTACATCACAGCAATGAAGTTGGAAGCAAGAGATGTCTCATCACAACAACTACTCCCCCTTTTGAGGAAGGTCCTTTTGTACTATACCAATATTATCTCGAAAGTGCTCAAACTTTACACGAGATAGAGGCTTGGTCAACACATCAGCAACCTGTTCATATGTGCTAACGTACTGGAGCTTTAAGGCTCCTCTCTACACCATGTCACGGATGTAATGATAATGAATCTCTATGTGCTTCGACTTGTCATGGAATACAGGATTCTTTGTCATCTTTATGCAACTCTGGTTGTCACATAGGATCGTGGTTGCTTCCATCTCTAGGTCAAATAGGTTGGTCAACAACTTTCGAAGCCATATAGCTTCGCAACTGGCAGAACATGCACATGCAACAATGTATTATGCTTCCGTTGTGCTGAGAGCAATGATGGATTGCTTCCTACTTTGCCACGAGATCATGGTTGATCCCAAACTAAAACAGCATCCTGAAGTGTTTTTCCTATTAGAAACACTTCCTTCCCAATCTGAATCAGTGTACCCACTCAATGTGAAATCATGATCCCCATCATAATTGAGACCACAATCTAATGTACCCTTAAGGTACCTCATCACATGTTTTTCAGCCACAAGGTGAACATGTCTGGGTTCTACCAGAAACTGACTCAAGGTGTTCGCGGAAAAAAAAAAATCTGGTCTAGTGTTCGTCAGGTACATCAGTGATCCAATAATTTGTCTATACAGTGTGGCATCAATAAATTCTGACGAAGTATCGACCAGCAGCTTCAGCTTCGTTTCCATGGGTGTATTCATGGGCTTGCACTCTAACATGTCGAATCTCTTCAAGATTTCGACTGCATACTTCCCTTGGTTAAGGAAGATCCTCTTTGGACTCTGCATACCTCAAGACCTAAGAAATAGTGCATTAGGCTAAGGTCTTTCATCTCAAATTCTGAAGCGAGTCTCTTCTTACATTTAGTGATGATCTTTTCTTCTCCAATTAAGAATAAGTCATCCACATATAGTAATAGTATTACTGGCTCATCGTTCATAACCTTGAAGTAGAGGTTAGAATCTGCTTTACTCTTGGTAAAGCCCAAGTTCATAAAAAAGTTGTCTATCTGACCATACCAAGCTCTAGGAGGTTGCTTCAATCCATACAAGCCTTTCTTCAACTTGCAGACATGAGACTTCCTGTTTTCAACTTCAAATCCTTGAGGTTGCTCTATATACACTTCCTCTTCGATGACACCATTTAGGAAAGTTGTCTTTACATCCATCTGGTGTAACTTCCACTTCATCTTAGCTGCAAGGGCTATGATGGTTCTGATCGAAGTGTATCTGGCTACAAGAGTGAATGTCTCTTCATAGTCAATGCCTTATTTTTGAGAAAAGCCACGAGCTACAAATCTTGCTTTATGCTTCTCAATACTTCCATCTGCATCATCTTTTATTTTGAAGAGCCATCTGGACGATACCACATCCTTGCTATTTAGTCTGGGAACTATTTCCCATACATCGTTCTTTATTATGGATTGCTATTCTTCTGTCATGGCATCTGCCCATTCTTTCTTCTGAATGGATTCTTCAAAGCAGGTAGGCTCCTTTTCTAGGAGATCACATATCAAAGCCATATAACTGGAGAATGGCTTAGGTCTCTTCACATGTCTCGTGGTTCCTTCGGGAAAACCATACTTCTCTCCATCTTGAATAAGATCTCTAGCCCAAGCTGGCTTTTTTTTATGGAGGATCGTCATCTAAAGAGGTTCTTGAAACTCTACTACGTCATGATCTTCTAGAATTTCCTCATCAGGGGAAGTTATGACTTCCCTCACTGGTTCAGCAGCTCTGGGAACCTCCCTCACTAATTATGCAACTATGGGGATTACGGGTTCCTCTTCATATACCTCTTCAAGCTGGCATTTTCTCGATTTCTTGAGCGTTGCATCTTCATCAAAGGTCACACCCCTGTTGATCTCAATGTGGTGGTGACCTGGTATATATATCTTGAAGGCCTTGGAGACTTCACAGTATCCCACAAATATTCCCTTCTTTCCTGAGGGTTCCAGCTTGTTTCTTTTCTCTTTCGGTATATGTATAAATACTGGGCAGCCAAATATTTTGAGATGGCTTACCTCTGGCTTCTTTCCGATGAACATGTCTTCCAGTTTTTTGAACCCAAGTGCACTATGGGACAATCGGTTGTGCACATATATGGTTGTCATTGTTGCTTTTGCCCATAATCACATATGAAGATCTTGATCATGGATCATGGTCTTCACGGCTTCCATTATCGTTTAGTTCTTTATTTCAGCCACACTGCTTTGTTGAGGATTATAGGGAGTAGTGAGTTCCCTCTTGATCCCAACATCTTTATAGAAGTTCACAAACTCTTTTGAGGTGTATTCTCCTCCATTATCTGACCTGGGTATCTTGATCTTTCTTTCAAAAATATTCTCTATCAAGGCTTTGAATTCCTTGAATTTGCTAAACACTTCATCTTTAGATTTCAAGAGAAACAACCAGGTCTTACGAGAATAAACATCAATAAATAATACATAATATGCATACCCACTAAGGGAGGACGATGGCATTGGGCCACACACATCTGAATGAATGAGTTCTAGGACTCCTTCTGCTTTGTTGTCTCTCTTCGGAAAAGGGTTCTTGATGTTCTTCCCCTGTGCACATCCATTTCATACGCCTTCATGGTCAACCTTGAGTTCTGGTAAACCTGTGACCGCTTTGCATATGTATGGTAGCGCCTTGTAGTTAATGTGAGCTAATATTATATGCCAAAGTTCACATGGATTCTCAATGGTGTGGGTCATGGCAACTTCTAAGTGACCCTTTAGCTTATAAAAGCCACCTTCTTCTTTTCCAATGATGATTGCTTCTTTTAAGGTTTCTCCTTTAGCCCACATAAGAACTTCTCCATCTATAAATGCAACTCTGGAGCCTTTCTTCTCTAAAGATTATATGGAGAGTAGGTTCTTTGTCAAACCTGGTACATATAGTGCATCCTTCATCTTCATCGCATTTCCTGAATTAAGCTTGTAGTTTGATTCTCCCACTCCCTTGATAGGATATTGATAATCATCTCCTAGTGTCACTTTCTGAGAAAACTTATTTTCTGAAATGTAAGAGAGAATATATCTTTGTCCTATCATGTGCTTGGAGGCACCACTATAAATGAGCCAAGTGTCCTCTCTAGGTGTTACCGATCCTGAGAGGGCCGAGATTAAGACATGTTCTTTAATTTGTTCTCTTAACATCTTTGCAAGTGGCTCTTCATCTTCAACTACATGGGCATGGTGCCTCTTTTGTTTCCTCTTGTATTCTTCTCATCTAGTTGGACAAAATTTCACAATGTGTCCCATCTTGTCACAATGGTAGCATTGTACAGATGAGTAATCTCTTTCCTTTCGTTGTCCTTTCTTCTGGAATCTCCCTGGATGAGATTCTTTATGAATGAATTTGTTTTGGGGTTGAGACTCTTTGTAAGTCTCTTTCTACAAGGAAGACTTCTTTCTTCCTCCTTTAGTGTGAGTAGCTAGGGCTTGATCTTCATCTCTTGCTAGTAAATCCTCTCGGTTAGCTACTCTTGTTTCTTCTTGGATGCATTCTTCCCATAGACTGTCAAACTTCAGTTTCTTTGTTCTGGCACAAATCGTTTGGATAAATGCATCCCAAGGTCTTGTGAGACCATTTAGGGTTGTCACTATAAGTTCGTCTTCGTCTATAGTATCTCCAATTGCTTCTAGTTGTTCTTTGAATTGGGATATCCTGGAGAAGTATTCTTGGATTGATTCTCCTTTCTGCATTCTTGTATTCTTCAGCTGAGTTATAAGATTCATCTTCTGATTTATTTTTGTTCCTTCATATAGTTTGTTTAGGGCATCAAGAATTTCTTTCGGAGTCTTCTTTGATGACACATAGGGAATTAGGTGGTCTTTGATTGAATCTGCAATGATTCTTTTGGCCCTGATTGTGTCCTTTTGGTGCTTTGTTTTTTCTGCAGCATCGGTAGGCTCCAGCACTTCTTCTTTGATGAATATTGCTAGGTCATTCTCTTCAAGAATGAGACCAATCCTATACTTCCAGGCACAGAAGTTTTCCACACCTTCTAGCTTGTCAACAAGCTTAACGCTTGCAAACATATTTTACTTGAAGCTAGGAAAATGTCCAAAAATGAAAATGTTCAAAATCAAATTCTGAACTTACCAGGAGGTGTGCTTGGCTGAGGCGAGTAGCCTGGTGTGATTGGATCTAAGAAAATCCAACTTTTACCCCTCCAACCTTGATCTGCAGATTTCTAGACTGGTTCTTCTGGTTTTCTGGTACCTCTAGTACTCTGGTACTTCTGGTACTTCTAGTACTCTGGTTTTCTGGTACTTCTAGTACTTTGTGAAACTAGGGTTTCACTTTTCGGGAGATCTAGCCACTGAAAAGGTGCGTTGAAGGTGCCAAAATGATCCTTGGGGGAGGGCGCACTTTTCTAGATGGTTTTAGGGCTGAAATACCACACCAACAAAAATCCCTAATTTGCATGTACGGCAACAGTGAGGTTTTTCACTTTTCTCTTGTGAAAGATGCTCTCTTAATCTTGGCTCTGATACCATGTTAATGTTTAATCCATTATTATAGTTCTTTTCATTTCAATAGATAAAAATAGCATGAGATAGAATAACTAAGAAATACACAATCACATGAAACACATCATTTATCCTAGGAAACCCTCATGGGGCAGAAAACCCAGCAAAACATCCTTAATATAGATAGCCAATACAATGCCAAGAGATAAATCAAACAAGTACAAAATTTCCTCTCCCAAATATGCACCTCTCTCTCTCTCTCTTCTCCAACTGCAGCTCAGAAACTTTCTCTCAATGAACAAGTGAGTGTGTGTCTAAGTGAGGCGCTAACCTCCTTATTTATACAATACTAGCACGTGTGGGAGTGTCCTTTCACTGGCAAGGCCAACTTCTTCTCCTGGGTGGTTATAACCACATTTATTATATTTTGGGGCCTCTTTGATATATTCTCGGGCCGACTTCTTCTTTTGCCTATTACAATTATATTATGACCACTCTGCAAAAGGGGATTTGGTCCTTTTACAATAGTCGACATGATCAATCCACAATGGGGATTGATCCAATGAATAATATATCAAATAATAATAAGAATACACTTTGCAGTTACATTATTTCAACACAAAGCACATTCAAATGAAGAATGTCTCAAGAAAAAAGAGGTAAAATCTTATACATTGGTCACTAAGCCACAAGGAGCTTTGGAAGAAGAGGATCACACAATTGAGGTTGACAATCCAAGTACTAGGTGAAAGCTTGGACATTAATCATGAAGCCACGAGATCCTTTGGAACAAGAGGAACACACAATTGAAGTTGACAATCCACGTGCTCCTAATCCTCCACTGGTTCTAATTGTTGTAGAGTATTCCACCACAAATAAAGAACATTTAATGACTTGCAATTACCAAGGACCAACTAGACTGGCCAATGTAACAATCAAAATGGAAGCATAAAGAACATGATCTCAAAAGTACAAGTCACGTCATTGAATTTGCCTACACCCTATCATTGAGCATATAACCTTGCTTGTTTTAAGATTGATGAACAATCTATCCATGTGGAATGTGTTTACAACATCACCTTTGCAATTGAACCTTTTATAGGTGAAGTAATATCCATGGATTCTTGTGAAATTCGCCTTCGGTAACGCTATCAACTTGACCACTTAGCGAGTATGATGGATTCACAACACCTAAAAGCTTCATAATGAAGAACAAACAAACAAATCCAAATCAATTTCTTCTACAGTGCTTCTCTTCAACACTGTATGGTTTGATTATCCCATACAATTGAACAATTTGCAATCAACATTATCTGCTACATAGACACTAATCAAATACAACTCAGCACACCAAAATCAAACTAGTGTCCACCAATTATCTAGGATGTAATATGTGGTAATTGGAATTAATAGTTGCAGATAAGGTTGATCAAGAAAACAAGTAATCTGTACAACTATAAAGGATATAAGGATTTTCGAAGTCCCTACATCTTCCTAGGGAATTTCTGTGTTGACTTCTATAAGTTTGCTATGATTCAAACAAAATGAACAATTCACACATCTCCTTGTCAAGTTTGAAATTGAGGATGCAATGCATAAAAACGGTAAATGTACTCACAAACAACAATTTCTCTAGTGATATGACTTTCTTTTTCTTTCATTCAAGATAATCATCTTAAGTATTCCAAGAGGGTATTCCTTTGTGGTTATATTACATTTGAGTATCCTTATGAATACTAATTGATCATCGTTGAAGGATTAATCTGAAATAGTGGAGTGGTGGAAACAGTATCCCTAAGAGCCCAACATGAATTGGCTTATGATCCCTTTTCCCCATGTAGTCTAATCATTTTAAATGAACAGGACCAATAAAACTCTAAAAAAAATAGAATTTTAGAACAACTTGCCTCTGTAAATTTCCAATAACCTTGTGGCATAAACATTGTCCTTCACATACTTGTCAAGGAAATTTTGCTAATCTAATTTAATTATAGAAACCAGATCAGGAATAGGCTTGTAAAGTTACACTGCACTTATAAATTTGAACATTGATTAGCAAGGCTTATCCTATTTTCGAAGCTAGAAGTGATGAATAGAGGATACCTCACAATGATATTTTCTTGAAGCCCAGCAGTGGGTATCAAAAACATAGTTTTAAAAATTGATTCATACGGACTTGAATTCGACCAAGTTGACCCTTGACCGAATCAACTCAATGCTTTGCTCGATTCGGGAGACCGGTTTGGTACCAAATCAACCAAGTCAAAGCATGACTCAATCGGTTTGGTATCCAACTCACCGATTCCAGGCATGACTTGACCAGTTGAGTACCAAACTGGTCAAAATAGGCCAAGTCCGTACGTACTCTACTGAGTTGGTCAAGCACCCCATCACAACACATTATTCATGGAAAAGTAAATTTCTAAGAACAATTGAAAAAAACAAAAAAAAAACCTAATTCCTAGCAACCTAAACCTTATTAGGCATGGCACATACAAGCATTGGTCGTGCAACTTGTGTTTATGTTAGTACTACTACTGTAGTTTCATATGTCTCTGAGGAGTTCAAGGAGTTTGGAGACTTTGAGCCAGAGGATGATTTTGTAGCTCATGTTAAGGATCCCATTTCTAGTAGTGGTGATGAGTTTGATGATTGATCATGTTGATCAATGCTTTGTACTATGTACTATGTAGTAGGAAAGTAGCTTGTAGCATGTTTTTTGGGCCCTCAAGGCCATTTAGAGAACCATTGATTATGTATTTCATTGTTGATATGTATTACACTCAGTGTCATTTTGATATATTCACCCTTACATGGTATATGCATGAGCAGACTTTGCATATTTTGTCTTTAATGGTTCGGAATCATAGTTTGGAATCTTTCAAACATATTTTTTTCCATTAAAATTTAAGTATTTTATGTAATTTTTAGTAAACCAAGTCACTAAAATCATATTGGTCCTAGTCATGCCGAGTCCAAGTCCAAGTTGACCCTCAATCGATTTTGAGTTCGAGTTTTAAAACAACAGTATCAAAAAGTTAATGTTCATCTGCATCGTATCAATGGAAGTTTTCAATGCAACGGGGAACTTCCTAAAATGTCCTTGATCTCATGTTCCATAAGGCCAAAACTTTCCAAATGCTTCAAAAACAAATTCAAACTTTCAGGCCCATTCTAAATTAAGGACATGAGGACATAAACAAATGTTTGAGGATTTCTAAATACCAATATTTTTTACATATTTAATTTTGAACTTCAAGGAGTTTGTATCATAGCTCAGAACTCTCAAGCATATTGATATCAAAAATAAAAATAACTCACATTGAAACCTGGATTTCTATTGAATACAAAAGATCCACATTGGATTTCATCAGCCTCTCAATCTGAGTGGTGCAAAAGCGAAGGTGACCTTTTCAGAGTCATGGTGAGATTAGCCTTTGATGAAAAAAGGTTTTGAAGATATTGGCTATTCTCATCTTATTCCACCAGCAAGTATCTATAGAATGTGGTGAGTACCTACACAAGAGATCTAGCTAATAGAAGAATGAACACGACTTGCAAAAGTGAGAAGATGAGAGAAAAATTGGAGAGAAAATAATAGAAAATGTATTAACCAAATGAATGAATGATAATTTACACATGATATACTCTGCATGGCTCAACTAATGCGCACTAGAAGAGAATTCAATGCGCCATAGTGGTGGTCTAGAGAGATTTGGACAAACACATGCAGTTTACCAGAGTTAACTTCCACCTAGTCCTGGTTAACTATTCATGCAGTATTTAGTTAATTGAGTTACATGTGTGGAAGTGAGAGAAGCACATGCAACTATTGGTGATAAAACTGAGGTTTCCATGCATGAGTGACTTCCACTAGTCTAACTAAGTGTAACTAGCTCCAAATTGAAGAGAATATTCTCCTATAATGTAGGAGAGGTTCCTAAAAAATAGGAGACCCTGAATAATAACTAATAATCATAGGAAAATAAGGAAAAAATATCATAGGTGTACACTCCCCCTGAACACTACTATAGGGTAATGAAGAATGGGTCCCAGCAACAAGCGCCATGTTAGGTACCCATGAACAATGCNAAGGAAAGAGGCAACCCCCCCCCTCCCCCCCCCCTCCCCTCAAAGTATAGTGTATCAAAAGAAGAGAAATAAAGTTGCTAGGCAACTGTGTCCTTCACTCCAAGACGATCGGACAGAGAATGAAACTTTTGTTTAGCGAAAGTCTTGGTGAAGATGTCAAAAATTTGTTTAGAGGAAGGATAGAAATGTAGTTCAATGATCCTATCGTGGACTAGATCTATTATGTAGTGCATATGGATATCGATATGCTTTGTCCGTTGTCATTGCATTGGGTCTCTGCAAAACTTGAGAGTACTATGGTTTTCACACCAAATGATAGTCGGTCTGTAAGGAAGTTTTGTAGCCACAATGCATGGATGGTACTGTTAACAACTCCTCTATACTAGGCCTCGGCTGAATATAGAGAAATACCAAATTTCTTCTTGCTCGACCAACAGATAGGCCCTAAACCCAAACTGAGAGTGTAGTTATATGTGGACTTTCGATTAGTGTTGTCGCCTGCCTAGTCAAAATATGTGAAGCGTATGAGATCCAACTTGCAACCTACTGCATAGTGGAGCCCATAATTGATGGTGCCCAAACATACCGAAGGATACGTTTTCCAGCCTTCCAATGTAACTCATGCCACTCATGCATGTACCTAGAGATTTCTCCCACTGCATATGATAGGTTTGGTCAAGAGTGGGAGAGATACAAAAAACTCCCCACAAGTTGTATGTATAGAGTGTTGTCAACCAGTGGAGTGTCCCCTCCATCCTCAAGTCTCACCCTAGATAGGAAGGGGGTAGGGGCAGACTTGCAGTCTGTCATGTGGAATCTCTCCATGAGATCCTGAGCATACTTGACTTGAGATATATTGATGCCTAAAGCATCCCGATTAATCTCAAGGCCAAGAAAGTAATGGAGTGGCACCATGTCCATTGTCAATAATTTGTCATGTAGAATCTTATTCACTGCAACAATCGATGAAGTCGAACAGTCAGTGATCAAAAGATAATCCACATAAAGAACTAGAATTAGAAGTGAATCAATAGTCCTAATCATGTAGACATTTGGATCAGATTTGCATCTCATAAAATTTTGGGACAGAAAGTAGGAGTCCATCTTGGTGGACCATGCTCTCGGCCCCTGCTTGAGGCCATAGAGAGACTTCTTGAGTCTTCAAACCAAAGAAGAATCTTGTATGAAGCTAGGTGGATGCTCCCTGTAAATATCCTATGTTAGATCTTCGTGAAGAAATGCATTCTTCACATCCATCTGATGGACTTCCCATCCTCTAGTTTTTGAAATAGCAAGGACCAAATGAATGGATTCCATCTTCACTACAGGAGCAAATGTCTCATTGTAATTTATGCCATGGATCTATTGAAAAACTTTGGAAACTACTCTTGCCTTATATTTGATAACCTATCCATCTATTGTGCCCTTGGTCCCATAGACCCATATGCATCTAACAAGCTTCCTTCCTGAAAGAAGTGGAACCAAATACCAAGTCTAGTTATCGAGGAGGGATTTGTACTCCTCCTGCATGGTTGATTCCCAGAAGGGATTCCCTATAGCCTCGACATAGGTCTGTGGGTATGAATACTGAGCCACATAACAGTGCATAGGAAACATGGGCTCAGATGTTGTGAGTACATGAGGGGGCTCCTTGAACTGAGATCGAGCCCTCCTAAGATCTACTGGATGCCCAACAAGATCTCTTGCATCCTGAAGAGTGGTTTGCACCCACTTGGACCTATGTTGTGGTTCCTCATATTCCTGTACTAAAAATGCATACGCATGTTCTAAACCCTCTAACTTTGTATCAAAACTCAAATCTGAAGTAGATTTTGAATGTGTAGACTCATCATCTCGAACTGGTGGAAGGACAAAAGTACCTGCATGATGTTCATGTGGAGCATGTGAGAGACTTTCCTCAAACTAAACACTACGCTCGATGATGATTTAGTCTGCAGATGGATCAATGAGTCTATATCCTTTTACATTGTCTCAGTGTCCAACAAAGATACATGTAGTACTCTGAGAATCAATTGCTTTCCTCTTTTCAGAGAGAATCTGGGCCCATGCACGTGACTCGAAGACACGGAAGTGGGTGACTCCTGGATTGTTTCTAGTACAAGCCTCGAAAGGAGTCTTGTCACAATTAAGTGATTTGTGATGAATTTGATTGGCACAACTAAGTGCCCCAGCCCACAGCTTGGGAGGAAGTAATCTTGCATGCAACATGCAAGAGGCCATCTCTTTAAGAGATTTGTTTTTCCACTTAGCAACCCCTTTCTCTTGCAAATTATATGGTATTGTGTGTCGCAACTGTATCCTAGCCTCAAGACAAAGATTTTAAATATCTATGTTTACCTACTTCCCCCCATTATCTGTATGGATGGATTTGATCATTCTCCCTAATTGAGTCTAAATAAGTGCTTTGAACTCTTTGAGATGCTCAAAGACCTCAGACTTCTACCTAAGAAAAAATACCCAAGTATAACGTGAGTAATCATCCAAAAATGTGAGCACGTACCTTGCCTTGTTGATAGATGGGTGCAGGAATGGACCCATGAGATCACTATGAATCAGCTCTAATGGAGAGTAGGCCATGTGATCCTTCCCCTTCTCGAAATTCTCTTGAGGGTGCTTTCCAGGGAAACATCCTTCACAATATCAGTTAATCTGATGACCATCCCTTTCTTGCTAAGTTGTTGCATGTACCTGAAGTTCAAGTGACCAAACCTTTCATGCCATAGTCTACTACTATCATTAGCATGCGTAAGTAGTACAGAGGAATCAAGTTCAATCAACTTAGAAAAAATGTATAACTGATATTGATGATTTACCTCCCCGATAGCAATCCTGGAGTTGTCTTACATGTCGAATATGGACACAAAGTCTGGTGTGAAATCCACCTTTTTTCCTGAGCCTAAGTGTGTAATCTGATACACCAAGAGCATATTCACGAAAAGTTGAGGAACATTGAGAACGTTCTCAAAACTTCCATGATCTATTTCCACTCTCCCTTTTCAAGTGACCTCGATTAGAGAGTCATCCCCCATGAGGATAGGAGGACCATTGCATGCAATCAAAGAAGATAAGATATCATGTATGTCATCCATATGGTGGGATGTGCTTAAATCCATGATCCAGGCATCAGGTGAAGAGTGAACACCAACCGATGCATGATGATTACCTTTGGGAGCATGACCTTTTGACTTCTTCTTGGCACCCTCGAGAATTTGATCCCCAAGGTTATTCTTTTAAAGAATATGAGTCATAAGGTCAATTTTCTTCTTCTTGCATGAGGATTCTGGATGGAATCCTCATTTACAGTAGGTACACGTATGTCCTTTCTTCCCTTTTCCACTTTTAGATCCTGAGGAGTCATTGAAGGGTTTGGAGTACCCTTCCTTCTTTTTTTCTACATGTATCTTTTATTTGCCCTTCTTTTTTGATTTTTGATGTTGAGAATTGTTGTCATCATGTGCATCAAGTGCATGTGCTTTGGAGTTTTTTATTACACCCATATTGATGAGTTTCCCTTCCTCCTGAATCAAGGCCTCGATGAAGGTCTCCAAAGAGGGCATAGTCCACAATGCTCCAGCAGTCAAACTCTGAGTGTGGAAAGTAGAAACAAAAACTGAATAATATGGACCAAGTTTTGACAAAATGGTGAAAACCATTCGCTTTTCCTCCTTTGATTTATCAACCCCACAAGCCTTGAGTTGCAGCAACAAATCCTTTTGTCTTGTGAAGAAATCTTGCATGTTTTTAAGCTACTCGGATCTAATGCAAGTAATTCCACCTCGAGCATGTGGCCTCTCATCGCATCTTGTTTTCCAACGAGTCCTTCCATGGTGGTCCAGATCTCGTTTGGAGTTTTGCAAGAAGATACATGAAACGAAAACTCAAGGATATGTGCATGCAAAGGGCTCCGTAAGCCTCATCCATTCTATTGAGGTATTTGGATTTTTCTATGGCTAATGTAGGTTTTGTTTCCGTAGCCATGGTTAACCTATACAATCCTCTACATTGGAGCAAAATCTCCATCTTTTTGTTCCATTTAAAGTAATTGTACGATGTTAACATGGCAGACGACAAAGATTCCATTCTTCTTGCGTTCTTCAATATTCTATCTACAAATAAAAAATGTTGGTGCGCCTTCTTCCTAGCGGTTTGTGGGCTCTGATACCATGTAGAATGTGGTGAGTTCCTGTACAAGAGATCTAGCTAGCAGAAGAACAAACATAGCTTGCAAAAGTGAGAATATGAGAGAAAAAATGGAGAGAAAAGAATAGAAAATGTATTAACCAAATGAATGAATGATAATTTACACATGATATACTCTACATGGCTCAATTAATGTGCACTAGAAGAGGGTGTAAACTAGGAAGTACTAGGAGGGTGTAAACCATTTTACTTCTCCTAGTAAAACCTTATGCAAAAAATTATTCTAAGACAAAAATGATGGATATGGTGGGGTTGTAAGGCCTTATACTCCCCAATAAGTTTATCAAATCACACTTTTAACCAAACAATGAAGCAACAATAAGATAGATTCCTTACCTAGTCCAAGCAACAACAAGAAAAACCTCCTTTTACCAAGATTAATCCACCACAAGTGCAAGAGTATAGCTCCAAGAGAGGTAGCGCACTACTTCTTCCACCACTAGCACAAAGAAACCATAACAAGAGCGCAAGAGAGAGTGCTTGCCCAAAGAGGGCACAATTTTAAGCTAGGAGTCTTCTCACAATAGGAGAGTTATGAGGAAAAATGAAATAGAGATGATCTCTATTTATACAAATCCTCTAAACATAGTTTGTCCACAAAACTTAGGGTAAAACACAAGATAAGGGGTCAACAACCCTTAACTTTCCCCTTTACAAAAATAGTATTATTTAATTCATACTTTGCACATAAAAGAAACCCTAAAAACATGACATTTCCCCCTTCTTGGGCAACGTTTGGCACTTTTGGTTAAGTCGTTGAGTTGGAGAAGGGAACGCTAGGCCTCCAAAGGCCAATGGTATTCAATCAATTCCTTTCTTCCATGATCCAAGGGTTCTTTCCTCCAAAACGTGCCAAGTGTCCTCAATCACCACCAAACCCTAGCCCTAATATGACGTCAAGCCCTCAAAGGTGACATTTTGGCCTCCTTAGGAAAGTTGTTTGGGTGGTAGGGGCTAGGTGAGGTCCTCCATGATGTCTTCTAAGCCTCCAAAGGCATGTCTTCACCATCCGGCATGTGCACCTTTAGCATCCAACCTGTGGGATTCAATCCCTATGGAAGCCCAAGCTAGGCTTGTTCTTCCAAAATTGTCCACCAACTAGGTCCTACAAAGACAAGTGGATACGCCCTCCAAGGATCTCAATTCAAATGCATCATGATGAGTAAATCAAATCAATAAAAGAGCCATCTAAGCATGTACATCCAAACCACCTCATCAAAATAAACCAATACTCAATGACCCTATGCAATTTACCAAGTTTAGGTATGGGAGGGTTGACAAAACGACCTATTGGGTGAATCGTACCTCAAGTTTAGGGGTGTTTCCTAAGGGGACCTCCTTCTAAGTCATGTGGATGAGGTGTCATGGATGAGGGGAAGACTTTTGGGAATGGGTTTCATGACATACAAGGGGTTGTAGTGTCTCATTTATTGGTGCCTTTGTAGAGGGTGTGTTGCACCTTCGTTTTCAATGCAACCTTATTACAAGCCCATTTATTGCCTTTAATTATTTTAGGATGCTTCCAGGTTGAAGCCAAGGTGGGGCTTCTACCTAAGCATGAAAAATTGTGCCCACGTTGACTCTACCCTGGTCACATCATTCTTCCCCAAGTTGAAAGCATGTGTGGGGATTCTACCTAAGCAATAAAAACAGTGCCCACATATAATCCACCTTAATTGGCATTTTGTTATTAATTATTCTTTTGCAGGTCCCATCAGTTTCTTATGAGAGACATTTCATTGTCCTCAGGATCATTGGACAAGCATCTAGAAGGTTAATGATTGTCTTTTATATTTTGACAAATGCAAGCCTCTGGGCCTTCATCCCCTTCTTCCCATGAAATGAGGGACAACCCCTTCTTGGGTCAGTACACCCGAAAATCCAAAAAGGTAAGGAGGTGAGGGGATGAAGTGTGGAAAGTGGCAAGTATGGTCGGGAATGGCACAATGACTCGTCAAAGGGACCTCCCAATAGAAAACCTATCCCTGAGGGTGACCCACTTACTAGAGCACAATGTCAACCACCAAAGTGAAACAGGGAAAAGAGCATAATGTCCAAACAAATGTTACATAATCAAAAGTAGTAATAGATGAAACAAACTCAAATGCCTCAAATTTTGAAATGACACTCACCATAATACATGGCTTGTATCTCATGGAGCAAGACCTAATGTCTTCTGAAAGCCAGCTAATGTGGTGGATATTGTCGTGATGATCCTGGAGATGTGGTGGTGAGGTGGGTCTTTGTCTATGCAAATGGACCTTGTTGCTCAAGCTATCTCTATGTACTCCATGTCTGCAACCTGAGGGCCTCGAGACATCATCTCCCTAGTTAACCCTATAAGTTGGGGATAACATCTATATCCTACTTGGGGACATATACTTGTCGTAGAGTGCATAAGAACCACAACATCTCCTAGTGGACCTGTGCCTACACTGAAACATAACACCATAAAATCTAGGGTGGTTCTATCACCCTTCGTCCATATATTATCAAAATCAAAAATGAAAGTTAATGTAGAAAAGAAAATTTTAGCATTTTTTTCAAAAATTTCTAAACTAATCATGAAATCAATATGCAAATAGAGAAAAATAAAATATGAAATGCATCTAAACTATCATGAGAAATCAATATGCAAATGCAAAGAAAGCAAAATGACCTACCTACTTACCTGGGGCCCAGGCCCTCAAGAAGTCAAGTGTCATTGTTGGCACAGGGGCAGACCCGGGGTTCAATGCTACAATAGTAGACCAACAAAACCCTAACTACTGGCCCTTTCGGCAACACCTGCGAAGCAGATGAAGTCTCACCCGAGGTAGAAGCAGGGGTGGTTGCGAGACTCGGATGTCTGCAAACTTAGCTGAGACACAAGTCTGTGATTATATTGCTTACAGAGCACTTAGCATTGATCATTCATCAATATTCAACCCTTATTATACTTCATAGATAGCACAAAGCATCCCAGCATTCCCTTAGATCTACGGTATCTTAGTACTTAGCAACAGTAAAACAGATCAGATCCAGTAGATCGACACTCAGCGTCTTCATAATATCAGATCTACTATTCATACACATCTAATGAAGCACAAAGCATAAGTATATCCTTCTAAATATATCAAAGCACTTTGCAAAATTAGGGATAAACACATCAAGTCAAAGCACAAAGCATAACACACAGATATACGTGGTTCAGCCCCACTTTGGGGCTATGTCCACCAACTCTTCTTCTTTAATAGAGTCTTCAATCGATTACAAGCATGGAGCCACCAAAACCTACTACGCATAGGACAGAAGATCTGCGCAGTTCGGTAGATCCTTCTTCCTTGCCTTACAACACAAATCATTTTATATCTCCACACAGGTACTTGCACTAAGCTCTGCAAGCCTATAGAATGCACAACATGTCGATCACACAGATCCCACTTGGCACGTAGTCTATGTCACATAGATACAATATTCCTTTCTCTATTATTCTTACATTTTCCAATCCTTCTATTTATACATACAAAATGGGCCTAAGCGTGGGTAAATCCACAGGCTGACATCCCTTTCCCATTACATAATCCCAAAACCCAAAAAGGGACCCAAACATGGGCCGAGATTCTGCAATCTCCGCTCCGTATGGTGCTCCATCTTCGATAGGATATCGAAGTCCCAAAAACGGTCAAATATGACCAAGTTCTCCCAAAACTTGGTCAAGGGCCAACAAGCCCCCAACACTCACTTGTGACTCGTCCCGAGTCACTCTAGTCTGAGCAATTCTTCCTTGAATTCCTTGAGCTTGGCTTAAGCTGCTTCGACCTGCTGCAATGCTACGACCTCTTGTTCAGTGAACTCCTAGATGAGTACGTCATTGACTGGCCCTTCTAGGCATTGTTCTATTGTGATTACGACTTGTTCAAGCTCAGCTCCTTGGCTTTCAACTTCGGTGAACAGTTGGAATGCCTTCTCTTGCACTAGTTGAAGTCGTTGAGAGAATCCCATCACATTGGTCTAGATCGTGTGGATCTGTTGTTGGGTCGTGCGTTGCTCTGGAAACCTCTTCATTCTTTCAATTGGTGTTAAGGCCTTCAGCTGCGCCTGTAGCATATCTGTGTGCTCCTTTGCTTCCTGAGCTGCGACTCTAGCGCCTGTAAGTCTGGATTTTCTATAAGGTTTTCATATGTTTGAGCACTCTTGGAGCTCATCTGCTTGCACTCCAAGGCAAGGGATTTCATTCTGTCAACTACACTACGAGCAGTTGCCTCTCTTAGGTCTCTGATTTCTTGAGGAGTTTCGGGCACGGTACAAAGTTCCAGATCTGCAATGCGTTGTTGAAGTTGTTGGATTACTTCTTCGAGTTGCACCTCTTGTTGTCGGACTCGTTCCTCGGTTTTCAATTATATGGCTATCACAGAGCGAAGTGCGTTGTGAACCCTTTCCCGTACTTTGAGTTTCTTTGCGAGCAACTGTTCCTTTTTTTTCTGTAGCGTTGTTTTCTCTTCATCCCATTTTGCTTGTAGAGCGAGATTTTCCTTTTCTGTAGTACTTCTGTGGTCCTCGAGGTCTTTCTGAACTTGCGCTAAAGCCTAGGTGGCTTGTGTTATCTCTTCTTGAGCTCGTCCCAGCCGAGCTTCGACTCTATCAGCAATTCGATGTAGTTGGGATGGCTCATCACCTAATTCTGGTGTTCCTGATGGCAGGGGCGTAGTGGAAACGGTGCGGCTAGACTGTATTGCTTGTTGTACTCCTTGAAGCTCATCCCTGATTCGACTGAACACTTCCTCTTGCTTGGCTTCCTGTTTTTCTGCTATCAAGGCAGTGATTATGAAGTCGAAGTCATCCGGAGTGAGAACAGTCTCAAACTTGGTTCTGGTTGCCTTAGCTTTCTTCCTAGACGAAGGCTTTGGTGGGGTAACCTTCCTTTTCTTGGAGGGATCCTCCTCCTCTCTAGGCGATGTAACTTCGCCTTTATTTTGCTTGACCTCTGTGTTACCTGGCTCTCCACCATCACCTCCCTGCGCAGGTGAGATCGAAGTGGTCTTGTTGGCACAGGGGCAGACCTGGGGTTCAACGCTACGACAGCGCACCAAAAAAACCCTAACTACCGACCCTTTCGACAACACCTGCAAAACAAATGAAGTCTCACCCGAGGTAGAAGCATGGGTGGTTGCGAGACTCAGGTGTCTGCGACCTTAACTAGGACACAGGTCTATGATTATATCACTTACACAGCACTTAGCATTGATCATTCATCAATATTCAACCCTTATTATACTTTACAGATAGCACAGAGCATCGCAGCATTCACTTAGATCTAATGAGATCTAAGTGAAGCCTATGAGATCTAGTCAAAATATGTGAAGCCTATGAGATCCAACTTGCAACCTAATGCATAGTGGATCCCATAACTTATGGTGCCCAAACATACCGAAGGATACGTTTTGCATCCTTCCAATGTAACTCTTGTCGCTCATGCATGTACCCGGAGACTACTCCCACTGCATATGATAGGTTGGTCGAGAGTGGGAGAGATACAACAAACTCCCCACTAGTTGTATGTATAGAATGTTGTCAAGGAGTGGAGTGTCCCCGCCATCCTCAAGTCTCACCCTAGATAGGAAGGGGGTAGGGGCAGACTTGCAGTCTGTCATGTGGAATCTCTCCATAAGATCCTGAGCATACTTGACTTGAGATATATTGATGCCTGAAGCATCCAGATTAATCTCAAGACCAAGAAAGTAATGGAGTGGCACCATGTCCGTTATCAATAATTTTTCATGCAGAATCTGATTCACTGCAACAATCGATGAAGTCGAACAGTCAGTGATCAAAAGATAGTCCACATAAAGAACTAGAATCAGAAGTGAATCAGTCCTAATCATGTAGACATTTGGATCAGATTTGCATCTCACAAAATTTTGGGACAGCAGGTAGAACTCCATCTTGGTGGACCATGCTCTCGGCCCCTACTTGAGGCCATAGAGAGACTTCTTGAGTCTGCAAACCAAAGAAGAATCTTGTATGAAGCTATGTGGATGCTCCATGTAAATATCCTATGTTAGATCTTCGTGAAGAAACATGTTCTTCACATCCATCTGATGGACTTCCCATCCTCTAGTTTCTAAAATAGAAATGACCAAATGAATGGAATCCATCTTCACTACAGGAGCAAATGTCTCATTGTAGTCGGATCTGTTGAAAACCTTTGGAAACTAGTCTTGCCTTTTATTTGATAACCTATCCATTTGTTGTGCCCTTGGTCCCGTAGACCCATATGCATCTAACAAGCTTCCTTCCTGAAAGAAGCATAACCAAATAGCAAGTCTAGTTATCGAGAAGGGACCTGTACTCCTCTTGCGTGGTTTATTTCGAGAAGGGATTCCCTATAGCCTCGCCATAGCTCTGTGGGTCTGAATACTGAGCCACATAACAGTGCATAGGAAACATGGGCTCAGTCATTGTGAGTACACGAGGGGTCTCCTTGAACTGAGATCGAGTCCTCTTAAGATCTATTGGATGCCCAACAAGATCTCCTACATCCTGAAGAGTGGTTTGTGCCCACTTGGACCTCTGTTGTGGTTCCTCATCTTCCTGTACTAAAAATGCATACGCATGTTCTAAACCCTCTAACTCTGTATCAGAACTCAGAACTGAAGTAGATTTTGAATGTGTAGACTCATCATCTCGAACTGGTGGAGGGAAAAAAGTACCTGCATGATGTTCATGTGGAGCATGTGAGAGACTTTCCTCAAAATAAACACTACGCTAGATGATTATTTAGGCTCCAGAGGGATCAATGAGTCTATATCCTTTTACATTGTGTCGGTGTCCAACAAAGATACATGTAGTACTCTGAGGATCAATTGATTTCCTCTTTTCAGAGAGAATCTGGGCCCATGCACGTGAGTCGAAGACACGGAAGTGGGTGACTCCCGGTTTGTTTCTGGTACAAGCCTCGAAAGGAGTCTTGTCACAATTAAGTCATTTGTGATGAATGTGATTGGCACAATTAAGTGCCCCAACCCATAGCTTGGGAGGAAGTGATCTTGCATGCAACATGCAAGAGACCATCTCTTTGAGAGATCTATTTTTCCACTCAGCAACCCCATTCTCTTGCGAAGTATATGGTATTGTGTGCCGCAACTGTATCCTAGCCTCAAGACAAAGATTTTAAATATCTATGTTTACCTACTTCCCCCCATTATCTGTACGGATGGATTTGATCTTTCTCCCTAATTGAGTCTAAATAAGTGCTTTGAACTCTTTGAGATTCTCAAAGACCTCAGACTTCTGCCTAAGAAAAAATACCCAAGTATAACATGAGTAATCATCCAAAAATGTGAGCACATACCTTGCCTCGCTGATGGATGCGTGTGGGAATGGACCCATGAGATCACTATGAATCAGATCTAATGGAGAGGAGGCCCTGTGATCCTTCCCCTTCTCAAACTTCTCTTGAGGGTGCTTTCCAAGGAAACATCCTTCACAATATCAGTTAATCCGTTGACCATCCATTTCTTGCTAAGTTTTTGCATGTTCCTGAATTTCAAGTGACCAAACCTTTCATGCCATAGTCTACTACTGTCATCAGCATGCGTAAGTAGTACAGAGGAATCAGGTTCAATAAACTTAGAAAAAGTGTATAACTGAGATTGATGATTTACCTCCCCGATACCAATCCTAGAGATGTCTTACATGTCGAATATGGACACAGAGTCTGGTGTGAACTCTGTTGGGTATGTGTTATATTCTTTGCATGTGTGTGTGTGGGCGCGTCAGATATGACAATTGCATCTGACGATCCCTCGTAGTAGTGCTTTGTTTGTGCCATGTGTGTTGGGCGCTTTCCTAGGGGGGTTCCAAGGGGGGCAGGTATGCCCCCCCCCCCCC